>ML808379.1:137728-149021 GCA_009831015.1 Picea engelmannii | reverse complement strand
CTATTTCAAGAATATGATTTTGAAATCATAATTAATCCAGGAAGAATGAACAATGGCCCTGACCACCTGTCGAGGTTGAAACATGGAGAAGAACCCACCATGTTGGAGGATACACTGTCGGACGCATAGCTGCTTTCAATTAGAAATATTGATGACCACTTCGCAGGCATCGTCCAGTCCCTTTCAATAGGAATGGCACCTAGTAAGTTTACAATTCCCCAAAAGAAACAACTAGTGGTGCGCACTGAAGACTTTTCATTGATAGTTGATCAGCTATACAAGATGGGACCTGATGATATACTAAGGAGATGTGTTATGGATACAGAGCGACCATGGATCCTTTAAAAATCTCATGAAGGCATCACAGGAGGACATTACATAGGGAAAGCAACTGCGCATAAGGTTTTGCGAGCTAGCCTTTGGTGGCCTACCTTACACAGAGATGCTAAGTATTATGCTAGAGCCTATGATGTGTGCCAGAGAGTTGGGAAACCATCCAGATGAGATGAAATTCCATTAGCACCACAAATGACCCGACAAGCATTTGCAAAATGGTCCATTGACTTTGTGGGACCCATAAACTCACTAGGGAAGTTCACAGGAGAAAGGTATATCATTATTGCTACAGAATACTTAGCCAGATGGGACAAATCTAGAGAAGTCAAGGATTGTAGTGCAACTACAGCTTCAAGGTTTATATTCGATGACATAATAACGAGGTTTGGATGCTGCAAGATCCTTATGAGTGATCAAGTCACACACTTCATCAATAAGACAGTTGAAGCCCTGACTAAAGAATTTGCAGTCCACCATCATAAGATTACACCTTACTACTGGTCATTGACCAAGTTTGAGGAATACTTGGCCATATGTGACTATTTTCGGTACTCCAACATCCATTCAAAGAATAATCACATGACGAAGAGGAGATCACAGGATCTCCGCCCCTTTTTGGGATTTTTGGGCTTTTTGGGAATATTGTAATGGGAAAGGGATATCGACCCTTATTTAGGCCTTTTGTATGTATAAATAGAAGGGTAGGAGATGCGTATAAAAAGGGGGTGTGTGATGTAAAGTGAATGTCTTAGTGGATAAAGTAGATCTGTGTGATCAGATGTTTGTGTGACTATAAGAGATCTATGCCTAATGTAAGTATTGTAAGTGCTGAGTGCACGGGTCAAGGGAGGACTTAGTGCTTGGATCTACCCAGGGAAAGAGGATCTAGCGAGCTACGTAGATCTCTTGTCCTAGGTAGGGTAGGATCTTGAAGGCTTTGTGTTGTAACTTGGTTTACTGAAGATAATAACAGAAGAAGACTTTGTGGACATAGCCCCAGGGTGGGGGTGAACCACAGTAACTTTGTGTATTGTGTTGATGTGTTTGTCTCTCTCTTGCTAAGTTCTCTGATATGTTTAGATAGATCTATTGATGCTTTGTGCTTATGAGATATGAATGCATGCTAGATATGATACATAATATGCTAAGTGCTTAATCTATTATGTATAACTTGTTTATCATTTCTAAGTGCTATAACTAAGTAATTATTGCGGTGCTTTGTGCTTTCTGCAAAGTGTATTAATGAATGTATGTTAAGGAATAACTAATGCTAAGTGCGTTGTAAGCAAGATAATCATAGATCTGTGTCCTAGCTAAGGTTGCAGACACCTAAGTCTTGCAACCACCCCTGCCTCTACCTCGGGTGAAACTTCATTTTCTTCACAGGTATTACTGAAAGGGCTAGTATTTAGGGCTTTGTTGGTGCGCTCTTGAGCATTGAACCCTGGATCTGCCCCTGTGCCAACAAATGGTTCCATTTTCGAGACATGAAACTGTGATTGTTGGGAATTGAAGAAGAAGAAGCTTTGTGCAAAATAAGATATGTGCATAGATCTGTTTCCCTAGTGCATAGTGTTTTGTTTGACCTGTGAAGATTTGTGCCAAGAAAGAGAGGTCAGATTTGAAGAAAGAGAGGTCAGATCTGAAGAAAAGAGGTCAGATATGAAGGGAAAAGGTCAGATCTACAGGAAAAGAAGTCAGATCTATGAAGAAAAATGTCAGATCTATAGAAAAGAGGTAAGATCTGTAAGATGTGTGCCCTGATAATAGTAAGAATAATTTAAAAAAATTATATTTGGAAGCTTTGTGCTCTACAGAAGTAAGATAAGTGATTTTTTTTATTTTTTATTTTTTTGGTTTCTAAAGCATGGATCTAGGTATGTTTGATAGATTATGTCCTAGCTTCAAAACTAGGGAATTAATAGATGAAAGAAAAATTGATATGAATAGATCTAATAAATATAGTGATAGATATGTTATACCTATGCATCGAAAGAATGTATGGACTAACAAATGGATGCAAGATCCTAGAAAGAGTTTTTTGCAGGCTAGTCACCATGATCCTGGTGTGCAGTACAGAAGGAGTTGGGGAACATATAAACAAAAAAGAGGACTAACCCTCTGTTATAGTTGCAGAAGACCGAGACATATTTCTAAGGAATTCCCTGGGAGAAGACGTAGTTGCCTCTGTTCTAAGGCTATGGACCATGAAGTATTGGATTTCCCTAGAATGATTTCTAGGTTTGAGAATATGAATATGGAACAAGCCAATCCTGAGGGAGATAAAGAGACCACGATTATAGAAGAAACCTAGAAAGAATCAGAAAAGATATTGCTACAGATGAAAGATGCCTTGAATGACCACCAACATGTTAGGCTATCAGAGATATTCAAAGAAAAGGAGAAAATCGAAGCAAGAATAGGGAACTTTAACATTGAATGTACTCTTGATGGAGAAACATAAGTGAACACTATGCTAGAAAGAACTTGGGAAGCTATAGGAAAGCCTGCCATGATCACTTCCCTAGGAGGAACAAGTTTCTTCAGAGGAAATCTAGTAACCCTATGTGGAAGGCTCACCTAGATACCTATGACTGTCAATGGAACTTCGACAGAGGAAGACTTTGAGATCATTAAATTTTTTGAATACAACACCCCATTTACCATGCTCATAGGAAAACCTTGGATTGATAGAGAACAAGCTAGACGAAAAGAAGAAGAAAAAGTTTTGGAACAGAAGAAGAAAGAGTTAAAAGACTTTATGACCAGAAGGATCATGCACTTGATTGAAGAATAGAAGAGTAGATCGTAGATATTCAATATTAGCAACTCCAATGTCAAATCTAAGAGAACACTTGAGGATCCGCAAAAGATCGAGCTACCTATTTTTGATACAGAAGAAGTATTATCAAGGAACCCTAGGAAATATTTTCCACAGCATGAAGTAACTAAGACCACAGAAGATAAACATCATAATGGTAAGAGAATTACTGAGATGAAACTCACTGGGAAGAAGGCTAGGAAGTTAAGAAAGAAGAGGGATAATACTGTAAGGTTACAAGAGGTTCTAGAGGACACTTTGTAGCAAGAAGAATTGAAGAATTGGAGCTTTGTCGAGATATCAGGACAATGACATAGAGTACTTCACCATGATGAAGCAACATAGTCGTTGGAACAATATACCCATTCAACCAGTGCTCCGAACGTTTCGAAAAGAAGTTATGGGTTACCACTAGACCATTGGATAGCACCAGAATGGATAGAGCGGAGTTAATAAAAGATTCATATCCATTGCAAGTAGTCCATTGCAGAGTTACTTACTTATTCCTTCATGCCATGCCTGGAAGACACTTTTTCCAATTGAGAACTTGAGCTTACAGAATACCCGCGTTATGAAATAGTGATTACTCTAGTTTTATTCTCTATCTGATTATGGTACCGATAGTCCATTGACAACTCGAGACAGTGATCCTGAGCTTACATGTCCGATGAGCTTAGCACAAAAAAAGAATCGGTGAGAGAAGTACTTTCTATTTTAAGGACAGAAAGAGTCATGTCAGAAAGAGGGATGTCCATTGGAGTCCAAGCCTCATCATCGAGAGGTGTGGAAGCCTCCCCATCGACTTATTGAGCTGGAACATCTCGAGCCAGTGCAGAGTTGAGAACTAAGCATAGGGATGATGCAGCCAACGTGAATTTAGTGCCAACCATCCTACCAGCTTACATTCCCCCTCTAAGTGGTGAGATTAACAGGGACAGTGTCCCTAGAGAATTTGAATACACCCTAGCCCTTGCATATCTACTAAAAGGAGTTCGCACCTACCGCATAGATCAAGACAAGTTTACAGTGTTGAAGTTTTGCGACTTCAACCTGGGAGACCATAAAGMCTAYAGCATGMTCGCACCATCTAAGTACTTAACGAGGACTAAGGGCCAGAAATCGAAGATCATCCCTCAGCAATGGACGATGAACCTTGTGCAGTCTACTCTGCTCAATGTTATGAAAATACCACACTTCAACARACATCGCTTGTGTGAAATTGTTGCTAGCAAGTTACCAYGGAGGATACCTRTGGTTAAACCATCRCATAAATGTTGATCTGGMMCTTGTTATAACCCTAAATTGCACCACACATGCTTACCTGGCATCAGGCCATCTCATATCCCTTTTTTTCCAAAACTCTRTTGAACAACACTTTGAAAATCCTCTTGTGTAAAGGCCCACGYGCCCTAACCCATTATTGCATGTGTGTACACRTTGGCTGACTCAAAACAACCCGCATGTACCTAACAAAGCATGAAAAAAGGAAAGTTGCCAAYGAAACAAAAATCTATGGGTCAATTGACTGAAATTCSCRGCCATGCATGGCCGAGGGTTCATCCAAAACCCTAGCTCCTTCTAGCCTATAAAATAAGGGGTAGGGGTACCATTTGGAGGAGGAAAAAATATAGTGAAGAAACTCTTCCCATTTACGTAATCCATTGTCCCAACCCTTTATCCTTTCCTCATGCCAAAGGAGATTTAATGCAAAGCAGTTGAAGGACAGAAGAAGAGGAGCYCAGGATCAGGTTCAAGGAGCAGTGTCCAGTCTCARCTTTTGTAAGTTGATTCAATTTCAGTAATAAAAAGAATGTTTTTCCCRTCCCAATTCATAAATTGTCTATGGTTTGATTAACTTATGCTTGATTTCTAACCCTTGATTATAAAAGTAGCATGCATGCATAGTTKTTGTTTGTCTTGAGTGCAGGTCATCTGTGGAAGGAGAASCGCAAGAMAGTAATCAAAGYGCAACAAAGGATCTACATCGAACGTCGGTAATAAGGTAGGTGGTMCTCTTCCATGCATTTACTGAGAAAAAGGGATTTAAATATTGGGATGTAGGTAAAAGAATAGTTTCTATTYGGTCAAATATGCATGCAAGTCTGACCCTAGTTTGCTAGTCTGTAGGGTGTTTTTCCCAACAACAGAATTGGCAACCATACTGGGGAGAATACKCTTTAGGGTTCCTAGATTTATTTAAGTTTTTGGGTAGTTTAAAGACTAGGTTTTATGTTTTTTCTTTKCMTGTCTTTTATTTTTCTGTAAGGTCTGAGCTAGCAGGGAGTCTGGTTTTCCATACCAKCTTTCCCTGACTTTTGCTTGACTGTATTTTTTGGGACACACAGAGGTACACGCAGCCTGCAGAAKGCCTGAACACGTGTACCCGTGCCCTATCCTCTGACARCTCACGTGTGAATGCTAGTTGTAGAGATAGCAGTAGCGTGTAGGAKTTCAGAKAACCTTAGAGGTAGTCCTCCTCTTCCCTGTTAGAATTACACATTCTCAGGGGGCTTTCTAGAATCCTGTCTGAGTCTTACTGGTTCACAGTCCTATCTCAGATTGCTTTTTTTTTGCTTTATTATTCCTTGCATTATTTGTCTTTAATGTTAGAAAGAGCATCCAAGCCTTCAAGGGATCATGGTTATCAATACCAGAGGCCTCTTCCTGGTCTGGACTACCTGTTTTCATATTTTTCMTTAGAGTTTAGATCTACACGCGGCMTGTACAAGGTCAGCCCACATGTACACACTTTTTGTCTCTGTTTAGCATGCATTTTCACATGTGTTGTTTTAGTGACAATCACATGTCTGTACATGATACTTTTTGCTCAGGGTGGGGYAGTCATCCCCTCCTTTGATAAKAAGTATTCCTCTCAGGTGTTTGAATCTAGGTTTGAACAGTCAGTAGGTTAGGATTCATCTTACCCTTAGCCTGCTTTYTCTCAGTTAATAGTTGACAGAAAAATAAAAAATAAAAAATTTTGTTTTATGGTTTTTAGACAAGCATGAGAGTCATTGTTTSTTCAATTTCTTTTGTGTGATTCTTCAATCTGATTCTTTGTGATATGCGCTTTAAGCCAAAAATTTTCTTCTTGGTTTTTTTGTTTGTCAGTATTTTCCCCTTTTTTTCTTTACTAGCACTTAAATAAAATAAAAAAATCTCTCTTTTCATTTTCTTCTTTGGTTGAAGAGTGTGTTTCTGCATCATTAGCTAGGGAAAAGTCTTTTATTTCGTAAGTTTTTTTCCAGTTCACTTAGATCATAAGTAGCTCATAGTCGAGTGAAATTCCTTTGAGTTGGTTGTATAAAATCTTAGAAAAAAAAAAAAGCTTTCTTTGTGAAAAGTTGTTGAAATTTTGCATTTAGTAAAAGTCTTTTGTTTCCATATTTTTTCATTCATTTTTGCTTTTGTCTTTACACATCATCAGTTTCACTCTCATACCCCTTGACGTAAGACAAATCCATAAAAGAAACGCTAATTTTAAAATCTACTAGACTTTTATGTTTGTAGGGTTCACAAACTAGTTCAGGACTAGGGCCTTGGATGAGGTTGGAGAGGAAACTCTTCAAGGCCATTCAAAACCAAACATTAGAGTCTAAGATAGGGAGTGTCTAAGTCCATTTTCATGGAAGTTATCTGGGACCCCCCTCTAACACAGGGGATAAACACGAGGTCGCGTGTGGAAAGGTAGCGGAGATAACCCCTCCAAAGCTGGACCAATCGTAGTGGAGAACACATATAGAGGGCTTGTTTTGGGATTCCGTCGTTTTCATTTTCCATGGGGCTTCGTGGGTCTCGAATCCATTCAAGGTCCTCAGTTGTCTTCTGAACCATTTTCTCTCGATACCCTTGACAGGTTTCGGTCTCGATACCCTGCTCATTGTGGTCTACCCGACTTTCGACTGTACCCGCCTGGTGACTGTTCACGTGTTGGCAACCTAGTTGCCAATCTTTTTAGGGACATACACAGGTGACTGCGGGGGTATACTGTGGTACCTAGGACAAACATCAGGCCATGCTTTGCAGAGTATATTCGAAGGGTGCTTATGTGTTCAAGTTTCACTTGCACCGGTAAGTTGCTCTAGTGTTGGTTGTTGTAACTATTCTTCCAAATAGTTTAGTGATTGCTTGTCTTATCTCTTAGGGGCTTCTTTTTTAGTGTGTGCTAATTTTGAACGTTTAGAATACCTTAGTGTGTCTTGGATCTTCTCACACAGTGGAGGATCCTGAGCTCCGCCGGTCACGAAGGCTTCTTGGCCTGCCGCCGGTTACACTGGAGCCACCCCCGCCACCATTAAGGCGGAAGCTAGACCAACAAGGGTCTTTTGAAGCGATCGGGTTACAAACCTTTGTGCCTGAAAAACTACCAGAGGAATCAATCATGTTGGACCTTGAAGCAACCGCTCTTGGCTCGGTTGAAACCCCAACCACTGATATCTTGGCACCATTTATTTTACCAATCCAATTTCACAAACGCCAGACAGTGCCTCACACAGCAATGGAAACAAATGTTGTTACTCCTTCTGGGAATTCGTCGACTCCCATCACAGTTTCCACCACAGGAAAGTCATCTCCTAACTTACCATAGTCAGTCTGAGTCACCATGGTCTCGGTCACAACTATGTTGCACAGTGGACTAAATCCGTCTATGGTGGTGGCCACAACCCCCTTCACACCTAGTGCGACAGGCCCTCCATTTTCATACGGTATGCCTAGTTCGGGAACAAGTCATGTACTAACCTACTCCACTTTACAGACTTTGTGTCTGGGGGCAGGGAGCTCTAGCGCTCCTCTGCTAGGTCACCTTGGGGGCACTCCTATCCCTTTTAACACTTTTCCTTATGCAGGAGGTCATATCCCTCCTTCGTCCCCTTCGCTTGGTGGTCTGCATCAACAGTCCGCCGGGCAGCCTACACACACTAGTTTATTTGGAGTAGGGATTCAGGGACCCCCTTCTCACAGTATGTCGGTAGGTTTAGCACCATTTTCTTGGAATGAAATGTTTGGTAACAACACTTTCTCGTCATCCGCTTTCTCATCTGGGGGCAACCCCATTTTTGGACAATCTACTCCTGCGCAGGGTATTATTCCTGCACAGGGGGCACACATAGCAGGACCTTGGAATTCATCAAAAGGATCCGTTTCCTCCTCCGGAATTTCATTCTGGGGTAATTCCTTCAACAGTCAATGGAACCCCGGACAGACTACTATGCCTCTCCTCGCAGGATCGGCATGGGGTAATCCTTCCCAAAGTCCTTCGAATACAATGCATGCCCAACACTCTATGTCCTTTTTGGGAAATCAGCTAATGATGTCTCCACAGATGCAAAATCCTTACGTTGGTCAGGGCCATGGTTTCTACCAGAATCCAGGCCAGCAGCCAAACTTTTCCTGGAAACCTGGTGCCAGTCAAACTCCAGGACCCTTTTTCCCAGGTTATCAGCAGCAACCCAAACTACCATTCCTGGCGACTTTACAATTGCCAGATTTGACAAGGTTGTTAAATGATCCTATTTGTCACGATCCATGTTGGCCTCCTATGCTGACGAAGTTTCCTTCAGACTTTCTAAAGTTCAAGGCCAAGCCTAATGAAGATCCAGGTGATCATGTGACTACTTTTCATCTTTGGTGCTCATCTAACTCATTGAAATATGACTCCGTACAGTTGTGATTGTTTCAACGTACTCTTATTGGGAGTGTCACAAAATGGTACATCGAGCTTGATTGCTCAATATACTCTTCTTTTGGTGAACTAGTGATGGCCTTCCTTAACCATTTCCAATTACCTGTGAGATACGACGTTGGCACAAAGTTGCTCGCCAATTTCGAACAGACAACAACAAACCATATCTCTGATCATATCTGAGAGTGGAGACGTTGGAAGAGTCTAATCAAAGTACCAGTCCCACCATCATTCTTGCTTGAGTGGTTCCTTAAGTCTTTGGTCCCACAGTTATCCAAAGACGTCGCAACATCCAGAGTTTTCTCCGAAGAAGATGCTATCATGAGGGCTCAATTGTTTGAGCTCATTTATTCTCAGTCTGGTTTATTATACAACATCTTGCTAGATGTGCCACGTTCGATACTAGATAAAACTAGACAGAGGGTTGGACCACATGCCGATGGTATTGTTGGTTCAACACAAACCAAGCCCGCTGAGAAATTGACAAAACAGTTGCAACAGTTATCCATAAAACACACAACGGCCAGCCAAACTACTTCTTTGGTTGCTCCCCCTACCCAAACGTCGGACGTACACTCCGTACAATCGACTAACCCAAAGGCCACCCAACAGCCTGAAGGGAAGAAAAAACAATGAAAGACGGGTAAGGGGGATAAAAAACCCACTGATAATGTTGGCGGGGACAATATAGAAAAATGGAAGGCAAGGTATCCATGCAACTTGTGCACGGAAGACCACCCAACCCATATGTGTCCTCGACTTGCAGAGGCCCAAAAGTTTGTCACACAGCAACAACAAGCAGTGTTGACTAATCCCTTTCAACATGGACAAAATATAACTCAAGCCTCTATAAGCACAGAAGGGGGCAACCAAGAAACTTGCCCTCCTCCAAACAATCACTCATCTGCAAACGTATATATGGTTAGGGGTGATGCTTTCATAACGACTAGAGTGCACGACTATAGTAAACCAAGCACTTCTGAGAAGGGTAAAGAAGTTGATCTCCCATCTCTTCCTCTACAGATTGAGAAGACATTGGGAGAAACAATGACACACATTCCAAAGGGTGCATTTAAAAAATCTTCTCACAACCCAAATGTAAGGGCCGCCCAGAATTACTCTGTGGTCAAGGATTTTTCACAAACCCCTTGCGCGATGTCTGCTTTGAAGGTCCTCCAAAGCTTCCCTGCTTAGCGGAAAGCCTTGTTAACCGCTTTGGGCTCTACTGAGACTTGTAATCTGGGCACCATCATGTTAGATACCACCGACTTAAAACCTCGTCTGCCTTACCACGTTGCGTTTCGGATAGTAGTGGTTCACCCCACGAAAAATTTTACTCGGAATATCTTTCACACGGTAGTGGATGAGGGCGCCTTGACATGCGTTATGTCATTAGCATGTTGGAAGGCCATCGACCAGCCCATTTTCTCTCCATCACCTACTCTCCTCACTTCTTTCGACGGTCATTCATTCCGACCACATGGTATCATTCCTTCTTTCCCCGTGCAGTTAGGAGGGAAGACCATGTGCGTTGAGGTAGAAGTAGTCGATGCTCCCCTTGACTATAATCTTTTGTTAGGAAGGATTTGGACTTATGCTATGCAAGTTGTGGTCGCTACAGTTTTCCGGGTCCTGTTGTTTCCACACGAGGGCCGGATAGTGACCATAGATCAATTGTCTTTTTCTAGACCTGACCCTTCATTGGGGGCATCCACGGTCCCAATGATTGATAATCCTCAACCAGGTGTTGTTAACATAGGGTTTGGTTTGTGCCCATCCTTGATGGGTACCTTCGATTACTTGCCCCCTCAAGGTGATATCAAATTTATATCCAATCATCATAAGGTTGATATTTTTCAGGTTTCGTCATTTCGCACAACTTACTTTGAGGATCCTTGGATTCTTCCTTCCCCGTCAGCCACAATGGATGAGATAGGGCACCTAGGCATGTCCATGCTCTTGTCTGTTGTTGAGGTAGCATACTCTTTAGTCCAGCAAGCTTTAGATAACCCCGATCCGACTCCTGCACAAGAGTTAGATCCACTTCTAGAGCCTATTTGGGCTCAGGGTTCTCTCGCTAACGTCGATTCATTAGACTTAGTCTTGCCTTTTGATGAAGCAGTAATCGAAGCAATGAATAGTCTGGACAAACCTTGGGAAGATATTCATCATAGATCATATTTTCTCCCAGAGTTAAGCCGAATCGAAGCAGGAGAATTCATCCTTACCATAATGGGAGATCATTCAAGTCCTATTAATCTCTTAGCTACACACGAAATTTATGCTGCGAGCAATATGGAAAATATCGTTGAAACTATACCGATCAATATCTCCCGAACCCCTGGTGTCATAGACAATGTTTTCATCGGAGCATACAGCTCCGCCGAGGAGATGCCAGGCATCGACCTACAAAGAGTCTATCATGAGATAACTTTGTTGTTTTTCAATCTCGC
>ML808379.1:112102-126511 GCA_009831015.1 Picea engelmannii | reverse complement strand
TGGTACCTTCAAGCGGAGCTGCACCTCGTCACTGCAGATTGGGAAGGTATGATTCAGAAATTTTTCATCACCTTTGCATTTGAAAGTTAATATCCTTCAGTAGACCAAGCACTACAGATCATGAGACAAAAGGTATTTGAGGAGGCACCCATCCTCTCCATGGATCAATAAGAGGACGAATAGACTCTGCCTTTCCAAAAATTGCAGAGCTACTACAACATCAATGTCGATGATGACGATGATCCAGGGAAGGTAATAATCACTAAAACAGAAGGCCAAAGAGATGTGGAGGGTCCAGGAGTTGAGTTACCATTTATTTTTCAGCCAATCAATATCAAAAAGGTCAATATTGGAACATAGGATACACCAAATCTTGCCAATGTCGGATATTATTGGGATGTTGCTACCATTGACAAGATTACAGAGTTGTTGCACAAATACCAAGACTTGTTTCCGACCAAGTTCATTGATATGAAGGGTATAAAAGGACCTATGGGAGAGATTATAATACCTTTGAAACCATGTGTGAAGCCAATCAAGAAAATACCCTACAGATTGAATCCAAAATACAAGAAAAAAGTGAAGAGTGAGCTTGACAGAATGTTGGAAGTATGGATTATTGAACCTATCGAAGAATCATAGTGGATCATCCCTATGGTGGTACAAGACAAGAAGATAGGAGAAGTTAGGATATGTGTGGACATCAAGAAGTTGAATTATGCATGTTAGCATGACCCTTTCCCTACACCATTCACCGATGAAGTATTAGATAACGTGGGAGGCCATGAGGTATATTCTTTTACAGATGGATTTTCAGGATACCATCAGATCCGGATTGCTAAGGAGGACCACCACACGACCATGTTTTCCATAGAATGGGGATCCTACCAATATAATGTGATGCCATTTGGACTGAAGAATTCCCCATCCATCTTTTCCATGGTGGTGGTCGAAGCATTCAAAGAAATTTTGCATAAATTTCTAGAAGCATATTTTGATGACTAGACTGTGTTTAGTTTGTTGAAAAATCACATTGAATGTCAAAGGCTAATGTTGGCTAAATGAAAGAAGTGTAAAATTGCTTTGAATTTTAAGAAGTTCATACTCTTCTCACCATTTGGATTGTTATTAGGCCATATTGTATGCAAGCAGGGCTTGCTGGTTGATCCATCTAAAATTGAAATTATAGTTGATTTTCCACCTCCTACGTCAGCCAAACAAATGTGCAATGCAATAGGACATACTGGATATTACAGGAAATTTATTAAAGGATATGCCCAAATCACAACACTGATGGAGAAGTTGTTGAAGAAGGACTGTCATTTTGGCTGGACAGACAAATGCCAATAGAGCTTCAACATGCTGAAACAGAAGATGGTCACTGCACCCATTCTGGTCTTTCCAGATTGGAACAAAGAGTTTCATGTTCATGTCAATGTGTCTTCTATTGCATTGGGAGCAGTAATGGAAAAACCAAGAGAAGGGGAGATCGACCATCCGTTAGCTTTTTCTAGCAGGAAGATATCTATAGCGGAGATCAACTACACCACTACAGAAAGAGAAGGACTAGCCATGGTGCACACACTGCAGAAAGTCTGCCACTACTTGTTGGGAGGACACTTCAAAATGTTTACAGAACACTCCACGCTGAAATACCTGGTCAAAAATCCATTTTTGGTGGGGCGAATATGCAGATGGATTATGTTGTTTCAAGAATATGATTTTGAAATGATAATTAAGCCAGGAAGAATGAACAAGGGCCCTGATCACCTGTCGAGGTTGGAACATGGAGAAGAACCCACCAGTTTGGAGGATACACTTTCAGATGCACAACTTCTCACCATTAGAAATATTGATGACCACTTCGCAGAAATCGTCCAGTTCCTGTCAACAGGAAAGGCACCTAGTATGTTTACAATTCCCCAAAAGAAACAGCTAGTGGTGCACGCTGCATAATTTTCACTAATAGTTGATCAGCTATATAAGATGGGACCTAATGAGATACTAAGGATATGTGTTATGGAGATAGAGTGACCATGGATCCTCTAGAAGCTCATGAAGGCATTGCAGGAGAACATTACGCAAGGAAAGCAACTACGTAGAAGGTTCTGCGAGCTGGCCTTTGGTGGCCTACCTTACACAGAAATGATAAGGATTATGCTAGAGCCTATGATGTGTGCCAGAGAATTGGTAAACCATCCATATGAGATGAAATTCCATTAACACCATAAATGAACCTACAAGCATTTGAAAAATAGTCCATTGACTTCCTGGGACCCATAAACCCACCAAGGAAGTGCACATGAGCAAGGTATATCATTACTACGACAGAATACTTAACCAGATGGGCCGAAGCCATAACAGTCAAGGACTGTAGTGAAACTATAGTTGCATGGTTTATATTCGATGACATAATAACAAGGTTTGGATGCCCCAAGATCTTTATGAGCGATCAAGGTACACACTTCATCAATAAGATAGTTGAATCCCTGACTGAAGAATTTGCAATCCACCATCAGAAGAATACACCTTACCATCCACAAGCAAATGGGATAGTTGAAGCATTGAACAAGATCTTGGAGACAACACTAACAAAGATTTCCAGTGTGAGCATAGGTGACTAGGATTTAAGAGTACTTGCAGTACTATGGGCCTATAGAACCACTTGCAAGAAATTAACAATGAAGACCCCTTTCAAATTGGTTTATGGCCTCAAACTTGTTGTCTCGAAGGAATACTTGGTACCAATCTTAAGGATTGTTTCATTTATAGGTATGGATGAGATTGGCATTGTTCAAGAGAGGCTTGCATAGTTCGTTGAACTGACAGAAGACAGATTCATTGTAGGATTCCACTAGTAGGTTCAGAAGGAACAAGAGAAGGCATATCATGACAGGCACATCAAGAAGAAGGCACTCAAGCAAGGTGATTTAGTATTGATGTATGACAGTAAGTTTATAAGACACCCAGGGAAGTTCAGAACGCATTGGCTTGGACCATATGAGATCGCCTATGTAACAGAAGGAGGAGCTACGCAACTGAAAACATTGAAGGGGGAATGGAAGGAAGGATTGGTTAATGGGAGTCGACTGAAGTTGTACTATGACAACCAGCTACCTCATAGCCTTCAATAAAAAAAATAGGAAAAGGGTCCAGGTACCAGGTGCAGTTGAAATTGGGTACCAGACACAGAAAAGACAGTCTGCACAAGGAGGGAGAGGAGGCATAAAGCAGAAACCAAGACTGCCCTTTGCAGTGCAAAGTTGAAGAAAAACAGAAGGATCAAATCCAAAGTGCCTCAGGACAAGTCACAGGTGAGTTTTGGGGGCCTTTTGGCCCTTGGTTATGGAAGGAAGTGAAGAAAAAGGAAGAAAAGGTAAAAATCGAACTTCGTGGGAGACACAGTGACTGACACTGGGTCGAAGTGAGAAAAAGAGCAGAGAAGATGGAGCAAAGTATGGAAAAGCAAGTCATTGGATGAGAAGATCGAGGATGATAGATTGGAAATGAAGATGGATCAAGGACAACTTAACAAGCGAAGAAATCCACTAATATCACCGCGCGGGAAGAAAGGAAAGATGGGTTGGTGAAGCCCGGGAAAAGCAGGTCAAGTTGACCTAGGGTTTTAGACACCTAGGTTTTTGGTATTTAGGTTTTTGGCACCTAGGTTTCAGCCTATGGTTGTCGATGAGATATTGTAATGTATAAATAAGGGCCAAGAGGGCCTGGGTTGGATTGTTGTTATTGTTCTTTGATGTGATAGTGTTGATTATCTAGCTACAACATTGAGAGAGATTATTGTATTGTGAGCAAGAAGTGCTGAGAGAGAGAGCCTTCAGATATTGTAAGATCTTCAGTTGTGTGTGAATATCAGTCCTGTAGCTGGGTGCGCAGTAAGCGGAGCGAAAGAGGGAGAAGAGAGAAGATCTTTTGGTTGAGAACGTAGACAAGAATTGTAAGATTTACCTTAATAAATCATAAGCACAGTTATGTGGACGTAGCCCTAGAGAGAGGGTGAACCCCGTACATCTATTGTTATGTGTGTGACTGATGCTTTGATCTCTGTCACTGCTATGTTGTTCTTTGCTTTATTGTATTATACCAGATCTATAGTTGTGAGGGCTAGATCTAGCTTGTTGAGTGATATATGCATGTTGTGTCGCTACTATATTAGATCCACTTGACATTCCCTTGGTTGTAGACATCTTTGTCCTGCAACACCCTCATATCTGCTTTAGGTGAGACAACATCTTCTTCGCAGGTGCTGCTAAAAGGGCTAGTAGCTTGGGATTGTTGGTGCGCTCTTGGAGTGAACCTCGAGTCTGCCCTTGTGCCAACAGACAGTAACACTGCAAAAGAGGAAAGTTTCTCTGAAGAAACCTTCAACAAGGAAGAAAACCCATGCCAATAAGCCACAGTTGGAGGCCACACTCACCGATGAAAACATCATTCTAGTCCATAGAGCTATGGAGGATGCCTCTGAAGACATGTTCCAGATATATGGAGAGAAATAGGAGGATTTATACAGAAGGATTGAAAGAGAATTGAAGGAAGTGAAACAGGTTGTTCACTTGGTCCATGTAGTACCTACTCTATCGCCTATGCCTTCCTCATTATAGACTATAGAATTTAGGGATGAACCATCCAAGGTAAGAAGGCTTGAGGATGCAACAGAAGCTTGGTTCCAGAGAGCTCAAGAAGAGAAGGATAAGGCTACAAAATCCTTGAAAAAGGAGAAAGACGAAGTCCTAATAAAATTGTGAGTAGCACAGGACAATGTAGTTGCCCACGAAAGTGACAAAGCAGAGATTCAGGTGAAGTTTCAGGAGGCAAAATCCCATATATAGAGGGAAGAAGAGAAGCTTCTCGAAGAGAAGGCCATTGTCAAAGAAGCGTTAAGTAAATCATGTCGCTATGTTCCAGGCTTGGCACATTAACAACAATAGTGAGTCGAAGCTCAAGCAGTGAAGCTCGCAGAGACCCCCTAGTAGCGTCAGGCTAGGATAATAGAACTGGAGGCCCAAATAGTACCGATCACCTCACAGGAGGTGCGTGACTAGAGGGAGGAGACCACTAAAAACATAGTAGAAAATATAAGATCCCTCGCCTTGGTATGTAAAAAATTGAGTGACAGGAGTGCCCATACATATGAACGCCTCACCGAGGATCTAGAGCTAAATAATCTAGAAGTGCAGTTATAGGAGGTGCAACATCAAGTATTTTCATTGTAAGCATAGATGAAGCTACTCACAGCAGTGGAAAGGATGAAGAGATCCAAGGATCAGCGCATAGTACAACAGTAGATCACTGCCCTCCAAGGTAAGGTAATGAAAGTAACACAGAAGTTACAACCTATGTAGGATGAAGCTTGCAAGGTGTTCGAGGGGATTGATGGACAACGTCAAAACTCAATCCATTAGTTGTAGTAGAAGAAAAATTCCTAGAAGGGCCTATTACAGAGAAGACAGTCTAGGAGCTCATTGAGAAGGAGGCCAAGGTGAGGCAACAAGTCAAGGCAACTCAAGTTAATCTTGAGTCTTTCAAAGAAACATTGTCTGGACCTAAATGACTAGGGATGAGTCATAGGTGAGTGTTGGAGGCATGTTGGCCCTTGGCCAAGTTTTGAGGAAACTTTGGTCATATTTGGCCCACTTTTCGACTTTGACACATTGGTCGAAGAAGGAGCACCCAGGAGGAGCTGAGATTGCGGATATCACCCATTTTTTAGGATTATGTGGAACCAGTAAAGGGTCCTCTAGGGTTTTGTAATGGGTTTATGGGATGTCCTCCCATGGGTTTTTCCCATGTTTAGGCATTATTGTAAGCATTTGTAAAAGTATAAATAAAAAGGAATGTATTGTAGAAGAGTAGTAGTTATGTGTGTACAGAAGTGCTTTTGTGAAAAGAGGTGTATGTTGTAGAGGATTTGTGCTCGACTGTGATTTTGTAGAAGGTTATAAGTGTTGTGAGAAGATATTTTGGTTCGGTCCAATTGACCTAGTTTTGGAAGGAGGATCTAGTGCTTAGTGTGCAAATCTCCTATCTGGTGCATAGTTCGACTATGTGTCTTAGTGCAAAGGAGAGACTGAATGTAAGATATTAGCAAATAATAAAGAGGTGAATCGTTTTGTGGACGTAGCTCCACCCTGGGGTGAACCACATATATCTGGTGTCTCATGGTTGGATTTGTGTTTTGTTATTTTTGTTATGAATCTGCTTAGTTCTTTGATTATGATGTGTAATAGATAGATCTTTTTTTGTTTGACTTGTGTTAAGGGTAAATGAATGCTAGATTTAACTTATAATTCTAAGTGCTAAGCATTAAGTTCTTAGGGTATATAATCATTCATTGTTTCTACATTGATATATCTTTGATTATGTCATGCAGTGTTAATTAAGTTAAGAAACTAATGCATGTTACCTCCTAAGAATTAATAGACTATTCTATGAAGCGTTATTATCACAGATTTGTGTCCCAACCTAGTTACAGACAACTGTGTCCTGTAACCCCCCCTATTTCTACCTTGGGTGAGACTTTTATTACTTTGCGGGTGTTTCCAAAAGGTTCAATAGTCGAGGTTTTGTTGGTGTGATGTTAAGCATTGAACCCTAGGTATGCTCCTTTGCCAACAAAGTTATTGGTTTAGTGCGAGGAATAAAGGAGGGTTTTCAGTTTTGAGAAGAAACAACCTATTTTTCTTCCTTAGATATTTTAGTAGTGTCCACCCAAATATGAGGCCAAGCCATGAGGACATGGGCATGGATATCATCCTTGAGACCACTGATAACACATTCTTGGAAAAAATCATCAGACATGCCCTCTGTATGAAAATCTAGTTGCTCAAAAGCAGTTATAAAGTCTTCCACTATGGCATATTGTTTCAACTTTTTCAAATGGCCTAAATGGTTTCCTTTAGTGTCAAAGAATTCATAAAGCTCTGCCAAAAAGTGTGTCCATGCCACATACCCTTAGCGGGCATTTTTTCTCCACTGCCACCATTTCCAGCGTTCTTGATCTAGATGGAGAACACCATACTGGATTTTGGACAACTCATCCATAATACCATACAAAGAGAAATATTATGTTCCATTTGAGTTACGCAGCCAGTGATATCTGATCCATCAAATTTGGTCACATCCACATGCGCAAGGAGTAGGTAACGCTGAAATTGATGGGGCTGAAAATTCTAGGAATGAGAAGAAGTTTCACCTTCAGTATGCAAAGGTGGGTCAGATAAGGGAAGATCTGCATGGATATGCATCTTGGCGTAGATCATTGTAGTGACATTCAAGTTGGGTGGTAATGTCTTGTTTGAGGTCATTTTTGAGTTCCTCGATTGAGGTGGTGATGGAGGAATGCATGTTTTTATTGATGGTGGAAATATTGGCACTTAGTTGTCTCACTTCTTGTTGGGTTTCTATGAAATTAGAGTGCAAGGTATTGAAGCGAGCTTCCAAGTATTGGCTAGGATATGGGCCATGATGATGAGGAAACACGAAAAGGGGTGGGTGGGACCATACAGAAAATGGGTTATGGGTGAAGTGGATCACAACGATCAGGGCGATGAGTTGAATCCAATGGGGTAAAGCCCAAATAAGGGTGTAGGAAGGGGGTTGGGTCCAAGAGAGAAAAACAATTGTTGAAAACTGATAGGTATGACTGCGATAAGGGAGAAGAGAGAAATCCAATGGAATAGGTCTCAAATAATGGTGCCAACAGGATCTAGACTCCTAGCATTTTACTCATGTGGGTATTTTGTTTTTTTACTTATTTTTACTCCTGTGAAGTTATACTCCATTTGAAGAATATTGGCATGATGAAATGCCCAAATGATTAATAGGAAGAAATGTGTATTAATTTCGCAACTTGAATCCAGGAGACACAGTTCTATGGAAATAGATCTTGTATGTTCTATTTTGTTTCCATCCCAAAGGTTAGGTATTCAAGGGTTCTATAGACAAGGGTTTTCCCTGTGCTATATCTCTCTAATATACGTGTGTGGTCCAATAGTAGTAATCGTACCAATATCTTAGGGCACCAACTAAGGAGGCTAGACTATGCCCTTAGCCATACTACCTGACTACCCAGGTACTAGAGAGTAGCTTCCCGAGTGTTGTTCTCAGTGGCACTATAGTAGTCAGGCAGTCAATCGGTTTATCTATGGAGGGCTTCAGGAGATCTAGGTCGATCTATATATAGGTGTTGTATGTTGTGCTACCACTTGAAGGGGTACCAACAGGGGTTACACAGGTGGCTAAGAGATGTGCTCTTAAGTACCACTTGTATTTCCTGCATGTAGGAAGCCCCGAACATGGTTTTATGCATGTAACAAGATATGTATGTAGCTTAAATATGTTGAATACGTCTCTACCCTGAAACAATTAACCTACAATTTTTTGTCGAGGAAGGTGCTCTGATACCACTTTTAATATTCCAGATATAAAAAGTATTTTGAACATAAATAAATAGATAGAAATGGAAGATGAACAACAATATAACTAGAATAACACCACAATAATACCAAAATGATACCAAAATAACACCAGAAGGAGCACTTTGATTACTGAGAGAAATGTTCACTTTCATCTTCGAGGGGGAAACATCGAGTAGAGTAGAGCTCAATTACAATAATATCAAAGTAAAAAGTTATCATACCCTCGAATCCTATTTATACTAAATATGTCTATCAAAAGAACCATCTAGAGGAAGATTTTTCTAGAAGCGAAAACTTATATTAGGTCTTCTTACATTAGACTTATTCTTCCTCATTTCTAGGCCTTATTAATATTGACCTTTATTACATGGAATTATATTATTCTACCTACATGATGGTTTAGGTCCCTAACATTCATTTATCCACTTAGTACAATTTATACCTTGCAAATTACAAGGAAAACTTTTCCTCTTTTACACAACCACCCTCTTTAAAATTTCAATTGCAAAATTTACAACATTAATAGGTCTACTATGATAAACCACACCTCCAACAATTTGCACAACTCAAATCTAAGATATAATGCAAGCTTGGGTTACTTTTTACAAATAAGTTGTGCATTCCAAGGGTTTTCCTAAGCATATCTTGCCTATTTTTCCACATAAGATTATTTTATGACTCTTAATGAAAAACAGACCTTCGTTTCTCTCCTAACCCACCATCCTTTGATTCATCAAAATGTCATGAATCGTTGTGCATAAAAATCATCCTTTTTGAAGTGTAAATACACTACTAATTGTACAAATGGGTTATACATACTGTAATCATCATTTTACAACTTAAATCCTAAATTATGGAGCCATATCCAACTTTGGGCTTGCATTTTAATATAATCAACTTTAACAATTTGGCCCTTTGGTCTTACAATGCAATGCTTAGCCTTTATGCACACCAAGTAGGTTTATGTCTGGAAATTCCAATATAAGTTTATGGATAGGTGTAAAATAAAAAATTACGACTTATGCAAGTTGAACCAAAAAAACTAGCTCAAAATTGAGACTAGGGGGGTGCATTTGAGGTTGAGACAGTTTTGCATTCAAATTTACATGAAATCCCAATTCTATGTGCATGAAACCAACCTGTCTTGTTCTTCAATTGAAATTTATATAAATAGGTAAATTTAACATCTATGTAACTCCATCTATAAAACAAATTTTGGAGCTACAGAGAAGCTTGGGCGTGCATTTATATTTAATCACTTAGTACAGTTTATACCTTGCAAATTACAAGACAAACATTTCCTCTTTTGCATAACCACCCTCTTTAAAGTTGCAATTGCAAAATTAACAACATGAATGGGTCTAGTATGATAAACCACACTCCCAAAAACTTGTGCAACTCAAATATAAGGTATAATACAATCTTGGGATACTTTTTACAAAGAAGTTGTGCATTCTTAGGGTTTTAATAGGAATCTCTTGCCTATTTTTCCACAGAAGAGTATTTTATGACTCTTAATGAAAAAATCTCCTTGGTTTCTCTCATAACCCACCATCCTCTGATTTATCAAAATGTCATGAATCTTTGTAACAAAAATCATCCTTTTTGGAGTGTGTAGTTTAGACCTTGTAGTTTCATATAACCAACATTAAGAATTTGGCCCTTTGGTTTTAGAAGGAAAATTTTAGCCTTTATCCACATCATGTAGGTTTATTTTTGAAATTTCCAATACAATGGTACAGATAGGTGTAAAATCACAAACTAAAACGTATGCAAGTTGAACCACTAAATTTTGTTCAAAATTGAGACTAGGGCATGCATTTTAGGCTGAGGCAATTTTGCATTCAAATTTACATGAAATCAAAATTCCAGGTGCATGAAAGAAACCTCTCTTCTTCTTCAATTGAAATTTATATGCATAGGTAAATTTACCATTTATGTAACTCCATCCTAAATCTTATAAAACAAAATTTGGAGCTACATGAAAGCTTGGGCATGCATTTTCATTTGTAACTTAGTACAGTTTAGACCTTGCAAATTACTAGGAGAACTTTTCCTCTTTTGCACAACCATCATTTTTTAACTTGAAATTGAAAAATAAATGACATGAATAGGTCTATTATGATAAACTACATCCCCAACAACTTGCAAAATTAAAATCTAAGGTATAATACAACATTGGGAAGGTTTGGGCACAAAGAATATAATAGAACTCTATGCCATTTGTTATCGCTTTGTAATTTATTAAGGCTATAAAAGAAATGACAGAGGTAAAAACAAAACCACTTTTGAAGGTGGGATATATCCCTTCCAGTAGTAGAGAGGGATCTCTCTATAAGATTTAGATTTGTTTATATTAAATATTAGGCTAGTTATGATAGTTCAGGGTTTGTTTGTTTGATTTGAATTGTTTGGTTGGAGCAATGAAGATGGGTCATTGGGAAAATGGAGTCACAGTTTTCAATTGATCAAATACAAGGTTTAATAGGCTAATATTGTAGGGCAAGGTAGGAAAATTCACTGGATCCTCAAAGATTTAAGGTATGGAGGAGATGAAAAGGTCTAGAAATCCAATAAAAAGCAGAGCAATTAAGAATTTTGATTTTAATCTTTAGTGGAAAACAAAAAAAATATTCTTAATCCATAGACAAAGCGTATATTTAAAAAAATAAATTCCTTTGTCTTCTTAGAATAATTCAGAATTAAGAAAAATTAGGGATAACTAAAAAAAAAAAAAATTAACAGGGAAAAATACACTTCACCAATAAAGTTGACAAAAGCATGCTGTAATAATGGCACTATATTACTGGAAAATATGATTAATGGTGTCTATGTGGGCTTCTTTATAATACTATTCCTATCCTTAAAAGCAAGTCCCAACCACTTATAAGTCTTATTACAACATATTTATATACTTTCTTCTAAACTAATATCAGATTCTAAAAAGGAACTAATTTACAAAATATTCTCCAACATTTTCTGGAAAAAACCAAATTTTTTTTTTTACAAACACGTATATATTTTCGAAATATACTATTTATAATATTTTGTTCAAACTTTCAAGTGGATTGTTGCTGACCATGGATATTTCTAGAAAATTCTGCATAATAAACTTAAAGATAAAATAATATCTCTGATTTATCTGCTGGAAATCTTGAATTTCCTACAAGTATCGTGCATTGAAATCTGGAATTGGTTCATTGAATGTTGATGTTCTTCTGCTAGGTGTCTTCATGCCCATGAAATCTAGAATGAGGTTGAAACTATCTCCACAAAATCTTCTTATTGTCCTCTCATATTGATTTATTTTCCATATGTCCCTTTGATCTTTATTTCTGTCATTTTTTTCCTTTCTCCATCGTTTGAATAACTTCACTGGAAAATTATCTTGTAGTTGAAGATAAGTGAGGGTCATGGTAGTCTAACATCAAACTTCGATAATATTTTATCCTTCTTCACATGTTCTTAGTCAGCAAATAGTGTAATAGTAGGGGGCAAATAAGGGGTTTTTCTTATGCGCAGTTATATATGTTAGGGAATGGGACCGTTAAGGGACTGGTAATGGTCTAATGGTCATGGGGGAAGTGTTGTAGGGATAACATATATAAGGTGTGGGGACATGTGTCAAGTACAGAGAGGAGGAGTAGAGTAAGGAAGGTGAGAGGTATTGGGAGTGAGTTAGGAATATTTCAGAGGGGTAGTAGGCAGTTTGTGATAGTCGAAGGCGGGGTGTGAAATGATGAGGGAAAGCCACATTAGGTGGGGCTAGAGCAGGGGAAAAAAACGTTTTGGACCCCCCCTCGACCAATAAAGGTAGTTAGGTCGAGGGTCGTCGATCGAGAGGAGGGACAATGCCGCTGGGGAAGATCTACGTGGAATTTATGCACTTTTGATATAGATGTCAATCTGAATCACCATATATACCATTGGAAAGTTTCTCCTGAGCACTATTCCATGAAAAAACCTGCATCCTGATCTGAACCGAATTTTATATGCAAAAATATCCCAAAGATCCATACTTTTTTTTGGCCATCAGACTTAAAAAACTAAATGGTTCCTTGGATCAACAAACATTTAGGCTATGACACCTAGTGATTCATAGGCTAAACCTTACCAATATATTTCCAAAATAGATAACTAAACAAACAAATTACCTATATTTATAGGACCCTAACACCATATGGATCATAATTAAGGTTGCAGTGGACAGACAGGTTAAGAGGCTATAGGTCTTTGGTGACTCCAAAATTTTGATGGACTCGACAAATGGTGAAAGTAAAATTTCTAACTTGGAGTTGGGGTCTATTTTCAATAGGGTTATGGAAAAGAAAATATTTTTTGAAGAAGTGTCCTTTGTTCATGTCTAACGAGAATTCAACCACAAAGTTGATCAATTATCAAAGGAAGAACTCATTTTGTAGGAGGTTTTTTTTCTTCTTCATGAGATTAAATACCGTACTCATACACATTTGATACATGTACATATTTTTTGATGAATGGATTTTTGGTCTTGTTTTAATTTTTGTTTCATGTAAAGTTAGAGAGATTTTGTCTCATAGTTTTGTCTTGGAATCAATATGAAGTTGTGGAACTATTTTTTTAAAGAGTGAACTATATAAGAATGATTGTAACAACAAAATTTATAAGGATATGCTATAGTCTTATCTGATAGAGGAAATCTATAAACGCAATGGCTGCTAACGTTAAAATTAGAAGGGATACTGTCAATGTGTATTTCATTTCCACTAGAAATATCAATACAATGATTTGTATCACATAAGAAAAACCTGAAATATAATTTCTTGTAGATAGATTCAGACATTATTAAAATGATGAATTAAATATCACTTAAAGATTGCAAATAATCATTAAAGACCACAAAAAGCATCATATAAAGGAAAAGTATGAGTAAGAAACAATATTGATCTTCCATTAATTCCTAATAAATGTAGAAGGATATTTACATGATAAACATCATAGATAAAATATCCATTACAAACTAGGCAAATTGTAATACAGATTATACAACTTTATCCTCTTCGAAGATTCCTCTAGAGGAATATCTAGCAAGCCTCTCCTTTGATATCTCTCTACTTACCACCTTATATATTATGTTCCCCATGGGGAGTACTGTGACCCATAGGTCACTTAAATAAGTGGATCATAACTAACTTTACATGAATTCACAAGTCCCCAAGCTAGTTGTTATATCTTTGAGGTTATATTTATTAATTGAGGCACACTCCACCTTGTTGTAGTTAGTCGTCCACTACAATCAATACTTAGAAGGGTGTTTTATCTAGTCACCAACTTCACACTATGGGGTGATACTAAAGAATCTTACAGTTTGAATGGGTTCCAAAATTCATAGTGCACTGAAGGGTCTAATGGAATATATAGAATGTCGTATGGATATGGAGGGTCCACCACTAGGAATGAAGAGAGAAGGGGAAGTATTTGGGATGAGCTTGAGGTAGAATATTATGGTGGGGATGCTCAATATTGATACAAAGAAGGTATATTTTTAGAATTTTTTATGGCCTTGTTTCTAAGAAAATGTTGTGATATCCTATACCTGGGTCAAATACTTTCAATGCCCATTTGTCCTAACCAACCCGCACATATTCCTTCAGGAGAATTAATTTGCTTCTTATCTCCTTGTACTGTTGCATTCCCTTGAAAATGTTTCCATCGTCGATTCCTTCCCTCAAGATCTGCTCCATTTCCTATGGTCCTCTCATTACTACTGGAGACTCCCTCTTTCTCTGTCTTGGGGCCTCTTGGACTATCTATGTTGATGTGGTGTCCTTCTTCTTGACTATAATCATTATACCCATATGGTTGTAGTATTGTGAACTTTGATATGACCACCTAAATCCTTCCCAAGTTTCCCCTATGGTGGCATAGTCTGAACATTCTATGTTTAATTGTCATTTTTCACCTGAATCTGATGATCTAAATCTAGGAAAAATTG
>ML808379.1:98922-112002 GCA_009831015.1 Picea engelmannii | reverse complement strand
ACATATGAACGCCTCACCGAGGATCTAGAGCTAAATAATCTAGAAGTGCAGTTATAGGAGGTGCAACATCAAGTATTTTCATTGTAAGCATAGATGAAGCTACTCACAGCAGTGGAAAGGATGAAGAGATCCAAGGATCAGCGCATAGTACAACAGTAGATCACTGCCCTCCAAGGTAAGGTAATGAAAGTAACACAGAAGTTACAACCTATGTAGGATGAAGCTTGCAAGGTGTTCGAGGGGATTGATGGACAACGTCAAAACTCAATCCATTAGTTGTAGTAGAAGAAAAATTCCTAGAAGGGCCTATTACAGAGAAGACAGTCTAGGAGCTCATTGAGAAGGAGGCCAAGGTGAGGCAACAAGTCAAGGCAACTCAAGTTAATCTTGAGTCTTTCAAAGAAACATTGTCTGGACCTAAATGACTAGGGATGAGTCATAGGTGAGTGTTGGAGGCATGTTGGCCCTTGGCCAAGTTTTGAGGAAACTTTGGTCATATTTGGCCCACTTTTCGACTTTGACACATTGGTCGAAGAAGGAGCACCCAGGAGGAGCTGAGATTGCGGATATCACCCATTTTTTAGGATTATGTGGAACCAGTAAAGGGTCCTCTAGGGTTTTGTAATGGGTTTATGGGATGTCCTCCCATGGGTTTTTCCCATGTTTAGGCATTATTGTAAGCATTTGTAAAAGTATAAATAAAAAGGAATGTATTGTAGAAGAGTAGTAGTTATGTGTGTACAGAAGTGCTTTTGTGAAAAGAGGTGTATGTTGTAGAGGATTTGTGCTCGACTGTGATTTTGTAGAAGGTTATAAGTGTTGTGAGAAGATATTTTGGTTCGGTCCAATTGACCTAGTTTTGGAAGGAGGATCTAGTGCTTAGTGTGCAAATCTCCTATCTGGTGCATAGTTCGACTATGTGTCTTAGTGCAAAGGAGAGACTGAATGTAAGATATTAGCAAATAATAAAGAGGTGAATCGTTTTGTGGACGTAGCTCCACCCTGGGGTGAACCACATATATCTGGTGTCTCATGGTTGGATTTGTGTTTTGTTATTTTTGTTATGAATCTGCTTAGTTCTTTGATTATGATGTGTAATAGATAGATCTTTTTTTGTTTGACTTGTGTTAAGGGTAAATGAATGCTAGATTTAACTTATAATTCTAAGTGCTAAGCATTAAGTTCTTAGGGTATATAATCATTCATTGTTTCTACATTGATATATCTTTGATTATGTCATGCAGTGTTAATTAAGTTAAGAAACTAATGCATGTTACCTCCTAAGAATTAATAGACTATTCTATGAAGCGTTATTATCACAGATTTGTGTCCCAACCTAGTTACAGACAACTGTGTCCTGTAACCCCCCCTATTTCTACCTTGGGTGAGACTTTTATTACTTTGCGGGTGTTTCCAAAAGGTTCAATAGTCGAGGTTTTGTTGGTGTGATGTTAAGCATTGAACCCTAGGTATGCTCCTTTGCCAACAAAGTTATTGGTTTAGTGCGAGGAATAAAGGAGGGTTTTCAGTTTTGAGAAGAAACAACCTATTTTTCTTCCTTAGATATTTTAGTAGTGTCCACCCAAATATGAGGCCAAGCCATGAGGACATGGGCATGGATATCATCCTTGAGACCACTGATAACACATTCTTGGAAAAAATCATCAGACATGCCCTCTGTATGAAAATCTAGTTGCTCAAAAGCAGTTATAAAGTCTTCCACTATGGCATATTGTTTCAACTTTTTCAAATGGCCTAAATGGTTTCCTTTAGTGTCAAAGAATTCATAAAGCTCTGCCAAAAAGTGTGTCCATGCCACATACCCTTAGCGGGCATTTTTTCTCCACTGCCACCATTTCCAGCGTTCTTGATCTAGATGGAGAACACCATACTGGATTTTGGACAACTCATCCATAATACCATACAAAGAGAAATATTATGTTCCATTTGAGTTACGCAGCCAGTGATATCTGATCCATCAAATTTGGTCACATCCACATGCGCAAGGAGTAGGTAACGCTGAAATTGATGGGGCTGAAAATTCTAGGAATGAGAAGAAGTTTCACCTTCAGTATGCAAAGGTGGGTCAGATAAGGGAAG
This sequence comes from Picea engelmannii, assembly GCA_009831015.1. Lineage (NCBI taxonomy): Eukaryota > Viridiplantae > Streptophyta > Pinopsida > Pinales > Pinaceae > Picea > Picea engelmannii. The sequence continues at coordinate 109,902 of ML808379.1, read as the reverse complement.
ATCTGCATGGATATGCATCTTGGCGTAGATCATTGTAGTGACATTCAAGTTGGGTGGTAATGTCTTGTTTGAGGTCATTTTTGAGTTCCTCGATTGAGGTGGTGATGGAGGAATGCATGTTTTTATTGATGGTGGAAATATTGGCACTTAGTTGTCTCACTTCTTGTTGGGTTTCTATGAAATTAGAGTGCAAGGTATTGAAGCGAGCTTCCAAGTATTGGCTAGGATATGGGCCATGATGATGAGGAAACACGAAAAGGGGTGGGTGGGACCATACAGAAAATGGGTTATGGGTGAAGTGGATCACAACGATCAGGGCGATGAGTTGAATCCAATGGGGTAAAGCCCAAATAAGGGTGTAGGAAGGGGGTTGGGTCCAAGAGAGAAAAACAATTGTTGAAAACTGATAGGTATGACTGCGATAAGGGAGAAGAGAGAAATCCAATGGAATAGGTCTCAAATAATGGTGCCAACAGGATCTAGACTCCTAGCATTTTACTCATGTGGGTATTTTGTTTTTTTACTTATTTTTACTCCTGTGAAGTTATACTCCATTTGAAGAATATTGGCATGATGAAATGCCCAAATGATTAATAGGAAGAAATGTGTATTAATTTCGCAACTTGAATCCAGGAGACACAGTTCTATGGAAATAGATCTTGTATGTTCTATTTTGTTTCCATCCCAAAGGTTAGGTATTCAAGGGTTCTATAGACAAGGGTTTTCCCTGTGCTATATCTCTCTAATATACGTGTGTGGTCCAATAGTAGTAATCGTACCAATATCTTAGGGCACCAACTAAGGAGGCTAGACTATGCCCTTAGCCATACTACCTGACTACCCAGGTACTAGAGAGTAGCTTCCCGAGTGTTGTTCTCAGTGGCACTATAGTAGTCAGGCAGTCAATCGGTTTATCTATGGAGGGCTTCAGGAGATCTAGGTCGATCTATATATAGGTGTTGTATGTTGTGCTACCACTTGAAGGGGTACCAACAGGGGTTACACAGGTGGCTAAGAGATGTGCTCTTAAGTACCACTTGTATTTCCTGCATGTAGGAAGCCCCGAACATGGTTTTATGCATGTAACAAGATATGTATGTAGCTTAAATATGTTGAATACGTCTCTACCCTGAAACAATTAACCTACAATTTTTTGTCGAGGAAGGTGCTCTGATACCACTTTTAATATTCCAGATATAAAAAGTATTTTGAACATAAATAAATAGATAGAAATGGAAGATGAACAACAATATAACTAGAATAACACCACAATAATACCAAAATGATACCAAAATAACACCAGAAGGAGCACTTTGATTACTGAGAGAAATGTTCACTTTCATCTTCGAGGGGGAAACATCGAGTAGAGTAGAGCTCAATTACAATAATATCAAAGTAAAAAGTTATCATACCCTCGAATCCTATTTATACTAAATATGTCTATCAAAAGAACCATCTAGAGGAAGATTTTTCTAGAAGCGAAAACTTATATTAGGTCTTCTTACATTAGACTTATTCTTCCTCATTTCTAGGCCTTATTAATATTGACCTTTATTACATGGAATTATATTATTCTACCTACATGATGGTTTAGGTCCCTAACATTCATTTATCCACTTAGTACAATTTATACCTTGCAAATTACAAGGAAAACTTTTCCTCTTTTACACAACCACCCTCTTTAAAATTTCAATTGCAAAATTTACAACATTAATAGGTCTACTATGATAAACCACACCTCCAACAATTTGCACAACTCAAATCTAAGATATAATGCAAGCTTGGGTTACTTTTTACAAATAAGTTGTGCATTCCAAGGGTTTTCCTAAGCATATCTTGCCTATTTTTCCACATAAGATTATTTTATGACTCTTAATGAAAAACAGACCTTCGTTTCTCTCCTAACCCACCATCCTTTGATTCATCAAAATGTCATGAATCGTTGTGCATAAAAATCATCCTTTTTGAAGTGTAAATACACTACTAATTGTACAAATGGGTTATACATACTGTAATCATCATTTTACAACTTAAATCCTAAATTATGGAGCCATATCCAACTTTGGGCTTGCATTTTAATATAATCAACTTTAACAATTTGGCCCTTTGGTCTTACAATGCAATGCTTAGCCTTTATGCACACCAAGTAGGTTTATGTCTGGAAATTCCAATATAAGTTTATGGATAGGTGTAAAATAAAAAATTACGACTTATGCAAGTTGAACCAAAAAAACTAGCTCAAAATTGAGACTAGGGGGGTGCATTTGAGGTTGAGACAGTTTTGCATTCAAATTTACATGAAATCCCAATTCTATGTGCATGAAACCAACCTGTCTTGTTCTTCAATTGAAATTTATATAAATAGGTAAATTTAACATCTATGTAACTCCATCTATAAAACAAATTTTGGAGCTACAGAGAAGCTTGGGCGTGCATTTATATTTAATCACTTAGTACAGTTTATACCTTGCAAATTACAAGACAAACATTTCCTCTTTTGCATAACCACCCTCTTTAAAGTTGCAATTGCAAAATTAACAACATGAATGGGTCTAGTATGATAAACCACACTCCCAAAAACTTGTGCAACTCAAATATAAGGTATAATACAATCTTGGGATACTTTTTACAAAGAAGTTGTGCATTCTTAGGGTTTTAATAGGAATCTCTTGCCTATTTTTCCACAGAAGAGTATTTTATGACTCTTAATGAAAAAATCTCCTTGGTTTCTCTCATAACCCACCATCCTCTGATTTATCAAAATGTCATGAATCTTTGTAACAAAAATCATCCTTTTTGGAGTGTGTAGTTTAGACCTTGTAGTTTCATATAACCAACATTAAGAATTTGGCCCTTTGGTTTTAGAAGGAAAATTTTAGCCTTTATCCACATCATGTAGGTTTATTTTTGAAATTTCCAATACAATGGTACAGATAGGTGTAAAATCACAAACTAAAACGTATGCAAGTTGAACCACTAAATTTTGTTCAAAATTGAGACTAGGGCATGCATTTTAGGCTGAGGCAATTTTGCATTCAAATTTACATGAAATCAAAATTCCAGGTGCATGAAAGAAACCTCTCTTCTTCTTCAATTGAAATTTATATGCATAGGTAAATTTACCATTTATGTAACTCCATCCTAAATCTTATAAAACAAAATTTGGAGCTACATGAAAGCTTGGGCATGCATTTTCATTTGTAACTTAGTACAGTTTAGACCTTGCAAATTACTAGGAGAACTTTTCCTCTTTTGCACAACCATCATTTTTTAACTTGAAATTGAAAAATAAATGACATGAATAGGTCTATTATGATAAACTACATCCCCAACAACTTGCAAAATTAAAATCTAAGGTATAATACAACATTGGGAAGGTTTGGGCACAAAGAATATAATAGAACTCTATGCCATTTGTTATCGCTTTGTAATTTATTAAGGCTATAAAAGAAATGACAGAGGTAAAAACAAAACCACTTTTGAAGGTGGGATATATCCCTTCCAGTAGTAGAGAGGGATCTCTCTATAAGATTTAGATTTGTTTATATTAAATATTAGGCTAGTTATGATAGTTCAGGGTTTGTTTGTTTGATTTGAATTGTTTGGTTGGAGCAATGAAGATGGGTCATTGGGAAAATGGAGTCACAGTTTTCAATTGATCAAATACAAGGTTTAATAGGCTAATATTGTAGGGCAAGGTAGGAAAATTCACTGGATCCTCAAAGATTTAAGGTATGGAGGAGATGAAAAGGTCTAGAAATCCAATAAAAAGCAGAGCAATTAAGAATTTTGATTTTAATCTTTAGTGGAAAACAAAAAAAATATTCTTAATCCATAGACAAAGCGTATATTTAAAAAAATAAATTCCTTTGTCTTCTTAGAATAATTCAGAATTAAGAAAAATTAGGGATAACTAAAAAAAAAAAAAATTAACAGGGAAAAATACACTTCACCAATAAAGTTGACAAAAGCATGCTGTAATAATGGCACTATATTACTGGAAAATATGATTAATGGTGTCTATGTGGGCTTCTTTATAATACTATTCCTATCCTTAAAAGCAAGTCCCAACCACTTATAAGTCTTATTACAACATATTTATATACTTTCTTCTAAACTAATATCAGATTCTAAAAAGGAACTAATTTACAAAATATTCTCCAACATTTTCTGGAAAAAACCAAATTTTTTTTTTTACAAACACGTATATATTTTCGAAATATACTATTTATAATATTTTGTTCAAACTTTCAAGTGGATTGTTGCTGACCATGGATATTTCTAGAAAATTCTGCATAATAAACTTAAAGATAAAATAATATCTCTGATTTATCTGCTGGAAATCTTGAATTTCCTACAAGTATCGTGCATTGAAATCTGGAATTGGTTCATTGAATGTTGATGTTCTTCTGCTAGGTGTCTTCATGCCCATGAAATCTAGAATGAGGTTGAAACTATCTCCACAAAATCTTCTTATTGTCCTCTCATATTGATTTATTTTCCATATGTCCCTTTGATCTTTATTTCTGTCATTTTTTTCCTTTCTCCATCGTTTGAATAACTTCACTGGAAAATTATCTTGTAGTTGAAGATAAGTGAGGGTCATGGTAGTCTAACATCAAACTTCGATAATATTTTATCCTTCTTCACATGTTCTTAGTCAGCAAATAGTGTAATAGTAGGGGGCAAATAAGGGGTTTTTCTTATGCGCAGTTATATATGTTAGGGAATGGGACCGTTAAGGGACTGGTAATGGTCTAATGGTCATGGGGGAAGTGTTGTAGGGATAACATATATAAGGTGTGGGGACATGTGTCAAGTACAGAGAGGAGGAGTAGAGTAAGGAAGGTGAGAGGTATTGGGAGTGAGTTAGGAATATTTCAGAGGGGTAGTAGGCAGTTTGTGATAGTCGAAGGCGGGGTGTGAAATGATGAGGGAAAGCCACATTAGGTGGGGCTAGAGCAGGGGAAAAAAACGTTTTGGACCCCCCCTCGACCAATAAAGGTAGTTAGGTCGAGGGTCGTCGATCGAGAGGAGGGACAATGCCGCTGGGGAAGATCTACGTGGAATTTATGCACTTTTGATATAGATGTCAATCTGAATCACCATATATACCATTGGAAAGTTTCTCCTGAGCACTATTCCATGAAAAAACCTGCATCCTGATCTGAACCGAATTTTATATGCAAAAATATCCCAAAGATCCATACTTTTTTTTGGCCATCAGACTTAAAAAACTAAATGGTTCCTTGGATCAACAAACATTTAGGCTATGACACCTAGTGATTCATAGGCTAAACCTTACCAATATATTTCCAAAATAGATAACTAAACAAACAAATTACCTATATTTATAGGACCCTAACACCATATGGATCATAATTAAGGTTGCAGTGGACAGACAGGTTAAGAGGCTATAGGTCTTTGGTGACTCCAAAATTTTGATGGACTCGACAAATGGTGAAAGTAAAATTTCTAACTTGGAGTTGGGGTCTATTTTCAATAGGGTTATGGAAAAGAAAATATTTTTTGAAGAAGTGTCCTTTGTTCATGTCTAACGAGAATTCAACCACAAAGTTGATCAATTATCAAAGGAAGAACTCATTTTGTAGGAGGTTTTTTTTCTTCTTCATGAGATTAAATACCGTACTCATACACATTTGATACATGTACATATTTTTTGATGAATGGATTTTTGGTCTTGTTTTAATTTTTGTTTCATGTAAAGTTAGAGAGATTTTGTCTCATAGTTTTGTCTTGGAATCAATATGAAGTTGTGGAACTATTTTTTTAAAGAGTGAACTATATAAGAATGATTGTAACAACAAAATTTATAAGGATATGCTATAGTCTTATCTGATAGAGGAAATCTATAAACGCAATGGCTGCTAACGTTAAAATTAGAAGGGATACTGTCAATGTGTATTTCATTTCCACTAGAAATATCAATACAATGATTTGTATCACATAAGAAAAACCTGAAATATAATTTCTTGTAGATAGATTCAGACATTATTAAAATGATGAATTAAATATCACTTAAAGATTGCAAATAATCATTAAAGACCACAAAAAGCATCATATAAAGGAAAAGTATGAGTAAGAAACAATATTGATCTTCCATTAATTCCTAATAAATGTAGAAGGATATTTACATGATAAACATCATAGATAAAATATCCATTACAAACTAGGCAAATTGTAATACAGATTATACAACTTTATCCTCTTCGAAGATTCCTCTAGAGGAATATCTAGCAAGCCTCTCCTTTGATATCTCTCTACTTACCACCTTATATATTATGTTCCCCATGGGGAGTACTGTGACCCATAGGTCACTTAAATAAGTGGATCATAACTAACTTTACATGAATTCACAAGTCCCCAAGCTAGTTGTTATATCTTTGAGGTTATATTTATTAATTGAGGCACACTCCACCTTGTTGTAGTTAGTCGTCCACTACAATCAATACTTAGAAGGGTGTTTTATCTAGTCACCAACTTCACACTATGGGGTGATACTAAAGAATCTTACAGTTTGAATGGGTTCCAAAATTCATAGTGCACTGAAGGGTCTAATGGAATATATAGAATGTCGTATGGATATGGAGGGTCCACCACTAGGAATGAAGAGAGAAGGGGAAGTATTTGGGATGAGCTTGAGGTAGAATATTATGGTGGGGATGCTCAATATTGATACAAAGAAGGTATATTTTTAGAATTTTTTATGGCCTTGTTTCTAAGAAAATGTTGTGATATCCTATACCTGGGTCAAATACTTTCAATGCCCATTTGTCCTAACCAACCCGCACATATTCCTTCAGGAGAATTAATTTGCTTCTTATCTCCTTGTACTGTTGCATTCCCTTGAAAATGTTTCCATCGTCGATTCCTTCCCTCAAGATCTGCTCCATTTCCTATGGTCCTCTCATTACTACTGGAGACTCCCTCTTTCTCTGTCTTGGGGCCTCTTGGACTATCTATGTTGATGTGGTGTCCTTCTTCTTGACTATAATCATTATACCCATATGGTTGTAGTATTGTGAACTTTGATATGACCACCTAAATCCTTCCCAAGTTTCCCCTATGGTGGCATAGTCTGAACATTCTATGTTTAATTGTCATTTTTCACCTGAATCTGATGATCTAAATCTAGGAAAAATTGCAATTTTATGTTGTTTAACTTGCATTTATGAATGCATGAATGGATTTAGCATGCTAAAAAAACCCTAGGGAACTCATATAATACATTTATGTTCTAAGACTTTTGTGATTATTGTTTTGTTCAGAGAGTGCTTTCGGATCCATCGCATAGGTTTTATGTTCTTCGACGTTTCGGACCAAACTAGTGTGGTCCATCATCAGGAAAGCGCTTTTTGAAAATGAAGGAAAGGAGACTATAACACATATATAAATACTCAAAACGTTATTGTAAGGAGCCGACTTATTGAATTAATTATAATTTTTTAGTTTACAATTGTTTGTTTAATTAATTAATTGTTTTAATAATTAATTACCTATTTGTTTATTACTTTTGGTTTATTAATTTTTATTTTTATTTTTATTTATAAAAGAGCCAAATGGACAAGGTTTTATAAACTAATATTTAGAATTCTTCATATTGGCTAGGGTAGGGATCCAATTTTGACTGATTTTTGGAAAATCAGTCAAAATTGGATCCCTACCCTAGCCAATATGAAGAATTCTAAATATTAGTTTTTAAAACCTTGTCCATTTGGCTCTTTTATAAATAAAAATAAATATAAAAATTAATAAACAAAAAGTAATAAACAAATAGGTAATTAATTATTAAAACAATTAATTAATTAAACAAACAATTGTAAACTAAAAAATTATAATTAATTCAATAAGTCGGCTCCTTACAATAACTTTTTGAGTATTTATATATGTGTTATAGTCTCCTTTCCTTCATTTTCAAAAAGCACTTTCCTGATGATGGACCACACTAGTTTGGTCTGAAACGTCGAAGAACATAAAACCTATGCGATGGATCCGAAAGCACTCTCTGAACATATAATACATAATTAACCACTCAACGATTTACTTATAATTCCATGGACTATTCTCCCTTCATTATACAAAGGGGTAACTCTAGGACATGGAAACATCATTCAAGACCAACCATCATATGACTTAACAGGTCACATTAACTAAGATCTGAATTAAAATTCGCTCATAGCTTATCTAGAAACACAAATGATCTAGTTCAAGTACTTTCCACCCTACCCACATCATGTAAACTTATAATAAGTACTATGTTCATCCATAAATCCTTGTACTTTCCAATCATATCTCTTATCCATTCACATTTAATTGACATATTGGGACATAGTGGGTATTATAACCCCACACAATAAATTTTTAGCCTCTAGAGTAGGCATAATTGACTTCTCGATTGAGACAACATGGGAATAATAATCCCATGACTAATATTTTTATCCCCCTAGTTGGAATAATTAATTCCCAGTTAGGTGTTGACATGGCAGTGCCACGTAGGTGCCACAGTGGCTGGCCATAGGGAAATGGTGGGTAATGATGGTTATGTCAACATTGTAGAATCGAAGGTCTTGAAAATCATCAAATATAAGTTATACATTCAATCAATACTAAACTACATCATAGGTCCAACGAACGTTGGGGGATGAAGAAAAAAATATAAAAATTTTATTAGAATTAATGAGTAACGTCTGACGATAAGGTGGATTTTGTCCATAATGTCAGAACACACTGTCAAACTTCAACACCATATGTAGTAGTGAGTTCCAAGTGAACATGTTGTACAAACAAGAGCCGGAGGAAGTGATGATTCCATGGCCACATTAGTATATTAACCACGTCATCCAACACCCGTGGAAGGGGTCCGCATGGAGGAAATGTCAGACAAAGAAGTTGCAGGTGATCAATGTCATATCATATGGCACATTTCATACCTCGTACAATGCCATGTGTTAGGATGAGTGTATTACACATGGACACAATATCTCAGGGCATGTATTAGTGCCACGCCACATCAGTGTATTAGATATTGGATGAAATTTTTAAGGAGTAAGTGTTGAAGGTGTAAGTGATTGAACATTGAACCAAATCCAATAGTTTTTGAGCAATGGAGTTATGTTTTCTGACAAATAAACGAACCGACAATCAATATTCCTCCTTGGGACGATCTTATGGCTACTGGGCATTGAATTCATGTTACCTATTTTGGTGGGAAAATAAAATATCAACCATCACAATTTCATTAAGGATTATATCCAACGATGGTTGAGCATTGAGGACCAGTGAATGAGATCATGTGAAATATAAGGGAATGAAGACAAGTTTTCATGGAGGTTTTTCGAAGGACCGTTGCAACCATATTTTTTGGAGATCTAAAGCTGACCCCATTATTTTTTTTTTGTGGAAAAATCATTAAGTGTATGTTCTATATATATAAGTAACAATTAATTTAATCTAGGTGTGGTGGTAAGGAAGAATGAAGAAGGAAATTGAGTGAGTGATTATGACACTAAAGAACCAAAAGTGAAGGGATAATGAGATAGAGTTGTGAATTATGTAAGTAGGCATACAAATTGTGAAAGAATGGCTCTGAGGCTCATAGGTCTGAGGATGCAAGAGAATGAAAGAAAGAAAATACGAATGTCTCTTGGTGGTTTGGAGATATAAGGAATATTTGAATTTGTACTAAATGTGAGTTGGTGAAGTGGGTTGTAAAAACATAGATAGATAAACATAATTGTAGAAGTTAAATCTTGAAGGAAAGAGACAATATGGTTTTTTCCAACAAATATAGCAGTTCTAGGCTGATACCTACAAGGAGAGTTGTAGGTTGGTGCCTACAGGGAGAGTTGAGTTGGTGCTTAACTAAGGGAATTGGTGTCTCCTATGGGTTGGTGCCTAAAACCTTTGTTACTAAGTTGGTGCTCAGGAGAGGAGATTGGTGTCTCATGTAGGTTGGTGTTTGCAAGCGTTGTGACAATAACTTGGAGCCTACATAATTTTATAAAATGATTATTTTTTGGTTTTCTCACATTTGGGTTTCCATGTTAAATATACATGTAAAATGGATTATATTTTTGTGTATACACTTTTCATTGATTTCTTATGACTAGCAAAGTAATACATTGATAAAATTTGTAAGAAAATAAAAGTAGCCTTGTAGTAATTGTTGGCCCTTGACCAAGTTTTGAGGGATCTGGTCAAGTTTGACCTATTTTCGGACTTTGACAGCCTGTCAAAGGAGGAGCGGAAGACAAAGTGGAAATCATAGATCTCAGCCCCTTTTTTGGGTCCTTTTTGGGTTTTTGGGATTATGTAACTGGCATGGGATGTCGGCCCATGGGTTTACCCATGTTTAGGCCTATTTTGTAATGTATAAATAGATGTCTAGGCTATGTAAAAGAGAATAAAAGGGATCTATGCGATGTGAGTTTGATAAGAAAAGTGCTAAGAGCAAGTATGGTTTTTATATTTTCTATGCATACTGGGAGAGACTTGCATAGCTAGGTCCAAGGTATTGTAACAGGCTGTGAAGTGCTTTGTGTTATAATGCAAGGAAGGAGGGTCTAGTGAGGTGCGCAGAACTCCTGTCCTAGGAGAAGTAGGGTTTTGAGGCTCTGTGCTTGTAACCAATTGATTGGAGAAAATAAAGAAAAAGAGTTAGTGGATGTAGCCCCAGGGTGGGGCTAAACCACGTAAACACTGTGTTGTTCCGCTTTGTACTTGTCTTGATGTGTTTATAACTTCTCTTGCTAAGTGCTTTGATAGAGATAGATAAATATGTTGATGCTTTGTGATAATGATGTGTAAGAATGTTATAAATTGCCTATATGAAGGTGCTTAGTGATTGATCTGCTAGATATAACCTTCATGTTTATGAAAAAGTGCTTAAATACATCAGATCTGAGTGAATGATGTGATTCTCTGTTCTATATGCGTAGTAGTTATTGGTTGAATATCAAT
>ML808379.1:26150-36180 GCA_009831015.1 Picea engelmannii | reverse complement strand
ATTTAAGTGGTTTTTTGAGGTTTTATTCAGCATGGCTTTGGCTAGGAAGAGGCATGAGTTGGCCTGATGTCAGGTAAGCCTGTGTGGTGCATTTTAGGGTTATAACAAGGTCTATTCGTCCTTACTAACTTTATGGCTATTAGTTGGCAGGCTAGGTGCACTACACTATTCTGGATGGAGGCTACCTTGTAGCCTCGCATCCCCTTTTCAACGTCATCATATGTATCTTTGATTTTATGTGCTAGCGCACGATCTGTGGCTTTTCTTGGATAGAAATCCTACGGGTCGGTTCCTTGCATACTTAACCCGGTGATCCTATGGATCAATGTCATATCGACTATAATACGACAGTCTAGCCATAAGTAACCACCATGGTAACATGAAAGTAATAGCTTGACATAGGCATTCACTTCCTGGTGCCTTCCGAAGTGTGGTATTTTCATTACATTTAACAGGATGGACTATGCGAGGTTCATCATCCACGGTTGGGGGATTATCTCTGAGTTTTTCCCTTTCATCCTGGTCAGGTATTTATACGGGGCGAGCATATTGTAGTTCTTGCGATCTCCTAGGTTGAAGTCACTGAACTTCAACACTATGATCTTGTCCTGCTGTGCTTGAACTGCGTGTATCCCCTTCGGGAGGTATGCAGTAATCATGGAGTACTCGAAATCTCTTGGCACATTATCTCGACTCACTGCATCGGCCATAGGCGGGATGTAATCAGGAAATATATTCAAGATCAGCTTCACATTGGCTAGGTCATATCTGTGTTTGGTTATCTTTTCCACTAATGGTCAGGATGATCTGGCTCTATGAGCAGATGACGGAGAGGCTTGCACTCCTCTTGTTGATGACGCTTGAATACTTGCAGACATTTCTCTTTCAAAAATTACTCTTTCAGTCATTAGTTCAATTAGAACTTCTTCGACAATTTTCTCTACAGTGCTAATCTCGTCTGACATGCATGCTCGTGTTTGAATATCTCGGGTTCGAAGAGTAACTTCTTAATGCAACAGGATGAATGGAAATAACGCGATGATCACTGTGTGAAATCAACTAGTCTACGGGCTCAGATTCACAATTAGCAAAAGTGTTCTCATTGTGTGGCACGATGGGATAAATAGATAACTTGGCAATGGATCTCTTCCAATGGGTGATAAGCCTTCATTAACTCGATTATGTCTATTATGGCGTCGTCCCAACGGTCTGGTGGTGAGTGGCGAGTTTGCTGAGGCAATCAGTGACATGATTGGTGCTTCATGTTTTATATTTGATGTTCAAGTGGAATTGTTGCAAGTATGTGAAGCACTTTTGATGGCGATCATTTTTCAATTTTCCTTGTTTCTGCATGAACTACAGTGGCTTATGATCAGTGTGGATGATTGTCTCCTTCCCAATAATGTAATGTCTCCACTAGCAGTAGGATTTCACAATGGAGTACATTTATTTCTCATAAGTAGGGTACTTATGGACATCATCTGATAGTGTCTCACTATGATAGGCCACGAGGTGGTTGTGTTGAGTGATAACGATGCCCACCACATAGTCTGAAGCATCTATCTTGATCTCAGAGGGCTATTGCAGGTTTGGTAGTGAAAGTATTGTGGTTGAGCACAAGCATTGCTTCAAATTGTCGAACGCTTGTTGTTGGGACTGGCCCCATGCAAATTTTTCCTTACCACCACCCTTAGTTATTTAGCTAAGGGCCCATGCAATATGGGACAATCCCAACATGAACCTGTAGTAGAAATTGGCAAGGCCCAAGAATCTTCTAAGATCAGTGAGTTTGGTTGGGGCTGGCTAGTCACGAATGACTTGGATCTTGGATGGATCCAGATGTACGCCATGATGATCAATTATGTAGCCTAGGTAATGGACCCTATCCATGCCGAATGAGAATTTTTTCAAGTTGGCATATAGCTTGTGTTGTCGCAGGGTGTGCAGAACCTATTGAATATGCTGCAACAGTTCGGACCAAGTCTTGATATAAATGAGAATGTCATCCAGATACACCACTACAAAAGTATTGGTGAATGGTCGCAGGATATCATCCATCATCCTCATGAAAGTGGTTGGATAATTTGTCAAACCAAAGGGCATGACCAACCATTCAAAAAGGCCTTCCTTTGACTTGAAGGCAATTTTCCATACATCTGTCTATTTTATTGGGACCTGGTGGTAGCCAGACTTCAGATAAATATTATTGAGGTATTTGCCTCCCGTGAGTTGATCAAGGAGGTCGTCGATTCGGGGAATCAGGTACCAATTTATGACAGTGATTTTATTCAGAGATCGGTAATCAATGTAGAATTGTTAGTTTCCATCTTTCTTATGTACCAGCACGATTGGGCTCCCACAAGGTGATGAGTTGGGATGGATGTGCCCATTGTGGAGCAATTCTTGGATCTGCCACTTGATATCCTCATTCTATAACAGAGAGTGGTGATAGACTATCCCATTGGGAAATGGTGCATCAAGTGTCATATTGATGGGGTGCTTGACCTAGAAGTGCAGAGGTACCCCGGTAGGTGAGGAGAAGATATCTGAGTATTCTTCCATGACCTTATCTACTTGCTTCTGCTATCTGGAGAGGTCGATCGTAGAGACCCTGGATGTGGCTGTGATCTTTCGCTTATTCTGAGAGTGAATCACGAAGAAGACAAACTTCCCCATATGAGAGATGACCTTCCTACATTTCTTAGCAGAGACCAAGGAAATAGCACTAGGTGGGACTGCCTCGGGTATCTTGTACAATTTCCTGTTCAAAGTAATAATAAAAATACGAGGCCTAGACTCATATACAACATGATGTTTCCATAAATAAGTTTGGCCCAAAAAAACATCACAAACTTCGAGAAGAGAAACATCACACAATACCTCGTCTTTGAAGGGCTTGATGTCATACAAAATTCAACATTGTTGGTTGACGTGGAGATTGCTTCCTTGGCGAAGCCATCGAATGGTGTAGGGTTGTGGGTGCAGTGTTCTCGGTAGGGCTAGCTGCTTGATGACCTCTGCTGATATGAGGTTCTTCTGGCTACCGATATCCATGATGAAGTGTAGTGGGGTGCCTTTTACCCACATATGTGAATGGAAGAGGCGTTCTCCTTCTTCTGACTTGTCTTGTTCACTAGGTTGGAGCTTGGTTGTAGCAACGGTGGCACTGGGTTCCGCGTCAATGATCTATCTTCCCCTTTTTTGTTTTGGCTCAGAGTCTGAACCCACATCTTATTCAAAGGATTTCACTTTGACCACCAACAACTTCTTTGAGTGGAAATAAGCAGTGTTATGCCAAGGGCTCTTATGGAAGTCGCGCCACTTCCCGGTATCTTTGTTTGTCTTTTCGGTGTCCTTCTTTGCTTGTGTCTTGGGCTGGTTGTCCTGATACTGTCCATATTTTCTCTGTTCTTTGTTTTGTGGGTTGGGGCCACCCTTTCCTGTCTTTTTTTATGAGGGGTTCCCAGGCCCAAATTTCCACGTCTTTTTTTTGCGATTCTACTCGATTTTGATGGCATATCGGTAGGTCACGCCCAAGGATGAGATGTCCAAAAATTACATTTTGGTCTAGATGTATCTATAGAGAGTGTTGCGATACTTGAGAGTGTTGCGATCTTTGATACTCATCTTGGTGTGCAAGGTATGAAAGATATTTGTGAAATCTGGCACTACTTGGTCTCTTTCTTGCCGTAGTGTGGTCCATTTAGTATACAAGTCGTCATAACTTCTGACAGGGTAGTATTATTCCTTAATATAATCCCTGAAGGATTCCTAGGTGGTCGTGACTATAAATAATGAGGGTTCCTCTATTTCCTTTTGCTCACAGAAATTGTCCCACCAATATTTGACATGGGGAACGGCTTTGAGGAGCGCAAAAGCAATATTTTCTCTATTTGAAAAGTTATGGACAGAAAAATACCATTCTAGTAGATTAAACCACTTGTATACAACATTTGTGTCTATCTAACCTTCAAATATAGGAATATCAAAGTTTATTTGTACCTTGAAGGGAGTGGCGCCTCCGCTCAAACATTATGCATTGCCTTTTGGTAGTTGCCAAAGGATTTGCACAAAACTATCCATCATATCGTTCCTTTGTTGTGTGAAGGATTCCTCAATCAAAAGTTTGAAAGGATCTCATGTCTCATCATATTTCTTTTCTCCTACCATGATAGGTCACTTGGGCATGCAATATCTTTTGTCCTCAAGAGAAACAAGCTCGAGACCCAACTCTTTGTACTCTGACCTTGTTGGGGACATGCATTAAGATGACAAGGAGCATACCTCTCTGATACCATTGATCCTTATTTTATGAGAAGAATGAAATGACTACAGATTATTAACAGGTGCTTAACACAAAATAACAGAGATACAATAAAATCGGTTTTCTATTCATTAAGGAAATAAGCTGAAACTGTAAAATGCAGCAGAAACAAGCTTGATGGAATGGTGGTGGATTATCTCTGAGAAGAAATGTGATGGTTGTGCTCATTCACAAGAAGATAATTACAATGAGGCTCTAAATTCCTTTTTACCATAAATAGGAATGCCAAAAACCCTAGACATCCAAAAACCTAACCCTAGGAGATGAAGCGCCAAAAGTCATTGTTAGGCACTTTAATTGTCTAGATAAATAGAAAATTAAGGTGTTCAATATAAATTATCAACCCAGGGAAGTCTATTGTTTCAAGATAATTGTGCACATTCTATGCTAGATTATGAAAGCAACAGTAATCTAATTGTAGTGGGGAAGTTTAAAAAAGAAACAAAAATTATCACTAATACAATTGTGTTGATATAGCTGGAGTTCTACAAAATTGAAATCATAGTTGAAATCTAAACTGATGAGTGTATAAGAATCCTGGATTACCTACTCTAATCTAACTTTCAAGTTTACTTTTGCAAGAAGAAGTTCTATACTATTTGCAGAAAGGAAATCTACTTATTGCAATAAAGTAATTCACACTTTTATTTTATTTTACTTGGAAACAAGATTTTAATCTAATACAGAAAAAGGGAAAGCAGTTCTCCCGCAGTGTTTAGCAATCGACTTCTAATTCTCACGAGACAAATTTATGTGCATCTAACAGGAAGGAACTAGACTGTAACAACAATTGCATTCTAGAATTGTTGAACAGATAAATCATTCATATTAAAACAACTACTCTGGAGTTCAAAACAGAGAGGAATCTGTGAGGAAGGTGGTCCCTTTCCTTCTCACTGAATCCACTCAAAGATATAGGCTACAATCCACTAAAGAAACTCAATCCACTCTTTTATTTATTTGCCAAAATGTTTTTGTACAATAATATTTACTCTACTTCACTTTCTCACAGTCAAAAATCCATCCCACTAATTACAAAACCTCTTCTATTTAAAGTCAGAGTCATTTAGTTAAAACAAAATCAAAATAGCCTTGAGAATCCCCGATTCTCAAGCTGTTCGTATGATATCGTTAATACAAGATATAGAACTAATATTGTAAGCTAAAACATGTAACAGTAGGTGTAGCATCTTTCAGGATTGGTGGCATTTGTTGCAGCAGTCGTGTAATAGCATAATCGACAACACCTGTTGCAGTAGTCATGTAACAGCTTCCAGGATTAGCGCATAGCTGTAACAGCTTCCAAAATTGGTGCATAGTTGTAATAGCTTCCAATATTGGTGCATATATATAAAAGCTAGTGTAAAAACAATGACCATTCTTCAAGACTTGGATGTTCTATACATTTCAGTCATTAGTTGAATCATTTTATGGGTAAAACATGTGAACGTTACCAATCAAACATGCTAAGTAAATGAAAATATAAAAGAAAGATGAATGATTCATACCTTGGGAAAAAAAGGTCTTAGCACGCATTATAGTAGGCATTAGCTTAGAGATGATAAGGTTGAATGGGAAAAATATGTGGTGAAAAAGGGACATTTGTGGGTCCTAACAGTCATGTGGGACCCGTCTAGTTAAGTTAGTACATCAACTTCTCGAGGTCATAACTTTTGCATACGATATCCATTTTAGGTGTATGATAGCCTGTTGGAAAGATATCATTGAGGAGATTCATTTTGGGGGATAAATAATTCCTTAGGATATCATTGAGAATTTCTATCCTGAAAAACCTTTATTAAGTCCCTCAAAATGGCCCCAGAAGTTAAAACTGCTAAAAATAGTAAATTGCCAAAATTGTCAGAAAACTGTTTTGATCCAGTTAGAAAAGTTGAGTGGCCACCAATATCCACCTGGATCAGATCTAATTCATTTTTTTTCATCAAGCATACATAGGCGCATCACGTCCAGAAGAGATGGTGGCACTAGAACGTTGTGAATATGCTCAGGTGATAGCATAGATTGACGTCAGAGTAGGAGGACTCTGAGTGGGATGTACCCTTATGCCACCAGAGACATACAGTTTGGGTCCCTGAAGGTCTTAGTCATTTTCTACGACGAGTGGCGAGAGAAATCGTGTACTATGTTGAGCACAACGTGGTGCAGAGAGATGAGTAGAGCCTTTAGACACTTTTAGTATTTTATGATGATTTTATGGGCATAAAATCCCATGTTTTCCCTCCTATGTACTTTTTGGATGATGTATTTTGACAAAAATTTCACTATCAAGCTTATATATAAATGCATTTTGCGGTGGCTACTTATATTGTATTTTTGTTTTATGTGATGTTTTTATTTATATGCTTTATGTTCCAAATGTTTATCTATGCGCAATATACCAATATAACATATAACTTTTTAAGTAATATGTAATTGTATTGAGCTCTCTCGATATATGTCTATATTCTAGAAATTCAAAATATCTTTCAAGAGGGAAAACCCTTAGATGGAAACGTAGAAAAATTGGGTTATGAATGGCATATTCGCGGTTTAGTTGACGAACCATGAGTTGAGAATCAAGGTTGATAATCAATTGAGATATACCTAGAGAAGAAGCTTCGGTTAAAATTTCAATGACAACATGATATGTTGCAATGTTATTGGTCGCAAATCCGAGGAAAATTCCTCTTGAACTCACCAACTCGCCAGAGTGGTAAATGACCCAAGCTATAGAAGTAGTATTTTGGGTATGTCAACTACCACCATCGATAAACCTGAAATAGATGGGAAAGGATGATTTCATCTATCCATTCAATTACAAAGCAAAGTATAAGAAGCTAGGTTAAAACTCATGCATGTAAAATTAAAGGCACGCCATATCAAAAGAATATAGTACAATAATGTACAAAGCACACATGCAAGATATTCTATGCATAATACTTCTTTAGGTAAATCCCATTTCGGGGCTCACCGAGAGATAATCCATCATAATCCACTAACTTGTAGGCACCTCTATGTAACACACATTTTACGATGTATGGTATGTGCCACACGGGTTCTAACTTTCCTGCCCCAAGTTTTTCATGATCTTGATCATAGACCAGGACCAGATCTCCTTCTGCAAAAGCATGAGGTTGGACGAACTTACCATATTTATTTTTGATGCATTTTTGGTATGTCTCGTTGATGAGAGAAGCATCATGATGGGCTTCATCCATCTTGGTTAGATATAAAAATCATTCCTATTCAACATAAGTATGGGGTGGGAGTTCTATAATGAGTTTCAAAGAGGGAATCTCACATTCGATCGGTAATATTGCTTCTATCCCGCATACCAATTGGAAGGGTGTAAATCTAGTGGTGGTTTTAATTGAAGCTCGATAAGCCCAGTGTGTGGAGAAGAGATGCAAGTGTCCAAATGTTTTTTTCATTCTCACCATGCGTTGAAGCATGGTTTTAAGGAATTTATTGATAGATTCAACTTGTCCATTTTCCTAAGGATAGTAAGGGGATGAATTTTCATGGTGAAAACCTAACTTGGCGTGCAATTCACTCATCATTTGGTTCTGGAAATGGGATCCATGATCAGTTACAATATCTTTTGGGAAACTGAATCGAGCAATGATGTGATTAAACACAAAAAGTGCTATAGTTCGACCATCGTTAAGGAATGTAGGCATAGCCTCATCCCATTTAGTAAAATAATCGATAACGACGATAATATAACCATGCCCCCCAACTAAGGTAGGCTTACATTGCATGAAATAGATACCCCATTTTGCAAAGGGGTTGATGATGACAATGGGATGAAGTGGAGTTGGGTGGGTACATGATTTCTTCTAAAAGATATGAGAGGGTGGGAATTGTTTAACAACCTCAATGCAATGTTTGAATTTGGAAGGCCAAAATTAATTGACATGTAAAAAAAAATTGGCTATAGCCATCCCATAAAGATGAGCGCCAAAAGCTCCAAGGTGAAAATCATTTAAAACTTGTTCAACCTCTTCATGGGTTAAGCAATGTCGTAAAACAATGTTAATTCCATGGAGGTACAAGGTGTCTCCAATGATAATGTAGTTCTTTGAATGGTGTATATTGTGACATCATTCATCATGTGAAATGTTAGGATGAAAGAATTGGGTCTAGAGATAGAGAATAATATCTCTATACCATGGATCGTGTACTAGTGAGGAACAATGATTCATTAGGAAGGGAATCACTGGGCTTAGTATTCTTATCAGTATGGGGAAGATCACAAATTAATTCTGCAAAAACCAATGATTTCTTAGATTTGGATTTGGAAAACTTGAGATCGAATTATTAGAGAACGACGATCCCTTTCGAATTTTTTTCCCCAAGTACTTGATGAGTCAAGATGTGGTACATGGGGTTCGATTATGCAATGACCGTGGTAGTGCGTAAAAAAAATATAGTGGTGAAATCTTTGGACGACAATAACTGTTGCCAAAGCCAATTTTTCGACATGTGAATATTGGAGTTTGGGACCAGATAGACTCTTACTTAGATAGTAGATCACATGTTCAATGCCATCATCATCCTCTTGCACTAAAACCATAGAAATAGTGGAAGCAGAGGGATTCAAATAAAGGATGTAATCTTTCACATTGTTGGGTGGATCTAACAGCGGTGTATTCATTAAAGCATGCTTGAGATCATCAAATGAGCATTAAGTAGTTGCATCTGAGATGAAAGGGGAATCTTTTTGTAGCAATATCATGAAAAATTTAGTAATTGTAGCATAATTCCATATAAAACGACGGAGAAAGTTTTCCTTCCCTTTCAAACTTTGCAGTTGGGTAAGGTTGTTGGGAGGAGGTAAAGCAAGAATGGCTTTGAATTTTAAGGGATCCACCCTAATCCCGTCTTTGAAAACTAAGAAGTTGTTGGATCATGTTGTCATTGATGTGAATGGTTTGATTATTTGGGAGATTTTTGGATCATACGTCATTGATGCAAATGGTTTGATTAATTGATGTCATTGATTGATGTCAAGTAATTGATTGATTAACAATTGATACGATGCCCTTGATGAGAATGATAGATGTCCAAGTGGAAACCAATTGATAAATATGGATCATTGATATGATGCCCTTGATAAGAATGATAGATGTCCAAGTGGAAACCAATTGATAAAGATGGATCATTGATATGATGCATTGATGAATATGGATCAATGAGTTGTCATTGATACATGATGAATAGTTGATATATATGATGGAGTGGTGAATTGATGCAAAGATGAATCATTATTGTCTTATCATGGTTGATAAGGTGCACAAATGGATGAACTCCAAAGTCGTCCCCTTATGGTGAAATCCCTCACGGGAAGATGCTTTACAGATTGAGTTATCCTAGAAGAACGGTTGGAGGACCCATGCTTTCATGTGGATTAATGAGATGAATATCAATGAAGTTGTTGGTGAAACTATCCTAGATGGATAGTGCTTGACATTCCATTTTCGGTGGTATGTGGAATGTCACATAACTCCTCACGGTTTGAGAGTTATGGATCTACGAAGTTGAAGGACCCCCATATAATGGCTTGAAGCCCCAAAAGGTCAAAGAAGTCAAAGTGCTTGAAAATAAGAAATCATTATTTAAATGATAAAGTAAAGTGAAAAAATCAAGAAAGATTATTTAAATGATAAAATGAAGTGACAAAATCAAGAAGGAATATTTAAATGA
>ML808378.1:39252-98416 GCA_009831015.1 Picea engelmannii | reverse complement strand
TCCCACTTTTTATGTATTCACAATGTAGGTAACTAGGCGTGGGAATGAATTCATAGTGAATCCTGAGAAGGCATTGGTGTCTAGATATTGAAACATAATGAAGGTTTATGTATATGGGAAGGAATTCATTTTTTGAATTTTTTGCAGGACTTCATAGTTTGGTTTTCTTGTTTGTATTTTGTAGGATCTTGGAGAGTTCAGGGGTCTCAAAAACTGATGAAAATGGGGAGAATAAAAAAGAGAAGGTCGACCATAGGCCTGTTGACGCTAACTATAGAGTTCCCATGAGAAGATTCAGAACTGAAGAAGTGAGTTTAGCAATTTCGGTCATCAAGAATCTCAAGGATTGTGCTAAACAGTAAATTCGTGAGTACCTAAAGATGAAATTAACACTTTCACTGACTTTCTCTATGAACGCTCAAATTATTTGAAATTGCAATTGTAAAGATTTGAGATATCATATTAACAATTAAATGCAAAGATGAGATTAAAAAATTTGGTTATTGTAATTGAGGGGGACCTAAAGACAAAAATTGGGAAATGTGATCAATTTTTCATTTTAGTTTTTTATCATGGAATCAACAACTACTTAAAACATTTTTTTCCCAAATATGCAGGAAACAAATGATAGTCGATTTTCGAGTACCCTTCCGCATGTGTATCTACGGATGGCACCCTCAGAACTATATGGTGGTAAGTCGTATTCGAGTCGATTGTTTGGTACTAGTATGCATGCACCACTGTATCTGTGGATGGCACCCTTAGAACTATACGCTGGTAAGTCGTAAACTTGACCTGTTATTAAGCTTGTTAGCCTAATTTCCTTACGATTGAGCAAACTGAGTGCAACTTGGGATAGTCATTCAGTTCCTTGCTCCTCAGGCACCCATTCCTTCTATTTTTTGAATTCGGTCTTGTCCCACGCAGAGGCCAATCCTGGAAAGAGCAGCACATGCTGGTCTCACGAGGAGGGATGGGGTCGTGGAAAGAGTATCAAAGGATTATGGAAAAACAAGCATCTTGCATCTTAATACGTAGCAGAGGCCTAGGTAGCAACCCGCTTCACAGAAATACCACAGAAATACCAATCGCTTTTCTAAAGGATAGTGAAGCTTGACAGAAAGACCAAGTGCTTTTGTAAAGGATAGCGAAGCTTCAGAGAAAAGAAAGACCGGGTGCTCTTCTGAAGGATAGCGAAACAAAACGTTTGCATGGTAGTGTAGGTTTGCATGATGGTTTACGTGGCTGATTTAGTTCAAAAAGAAATAACAAATGTGGTAGGGAAAATATGCATCTTCACAAACATTTAATGTGAAGAAGTGATTTAGGTCAAAGAAATAACAAATGTGGTAGTGAAAATATGCATCTTCACAAACATTTAAAAGAAGTAATGCTAGTTTCATTTCTAGCATTACTTCTTTTGGAATTTTTTTTTAAGTAAATGTGTGCCTGTAAAGAAGATAAGCATAGATATTGTCTATTTGCCTTTTGGAGGAGGCCAAATAAGAAGGGAAAGTGAAAACTTAGATTAAATTCGATGAAATTTCAAACTATGAATTTTATGAAACTTCACTTTTTTAAAACTGTTAAAGTTCATTGATTTTAGTGTCAAAGTAATAGGAAAAATAAAAATTGATTACTATAATCTCCACCCTAAGAGCATGGACTAATAAGAAATTGGAATTGGTTTGATTTTGTATTAATAAAATATAAATAACTAAATTTAAATTGTAGGGATTAATAAGAAATTGGAATTAGTTTGGTTTTGTATTAATAAAATATAAATAACTAAATTTAAATTGTAGAAGAATTACAAATAATATGGAGTGAGAATAGTTTATTAAAATTACAGTGAAAAAAATGTATAAATAAGAAATTGAAATTAGTTTAGTTTTGTATTAATAAAATATAAATAACTAAATTTAATTTGTAAAAAAATTACAAATAATACAAAGTAATATAAAAAAAAAATGAAAAAAATAACACTATAATATATGCAATAAATGATATTCAAAAGACTACGTCTTATTGTGAAGCCTTTAAACCTATCTTAAGAAAAAGAAAATTCATTAATTGGTGAGGTGAGCAACATAGAACCACATGATTTTGATATAGAACATTCCCTTGATATAGAACGTCCTATTCCAAAACCACTCATTAAGATTGTAACCTTTAATAAGCTTATATAATAAACATTTAATTTTATTATTTTTTAAATTTTAGTTATTATTTTAAAACATAAAAAAATATAAATTAATGTTAAATTTTAATAAATTTAATTATTTTTATTAATTATATTTTTTATATATCAAATAATTTTTTATATTATATTATTCTAATATATATTAAACATGGTATTTAATTGTATTTTTTTAATGTTATATTATATTATCATATATTTTAATTTTTTTTTATATAAGTGATTATAACAATATTAATAACAAAATTTTGCAACAAATCTAAACAATAAAATAACACATCAAAAATTTAAAAATAGATGATATCGAACTATATGGGTGCCAAAATTCAACCACAAATAGAGTATTTCTCTAGCTATACGATTATTCCTTTTCCAAAAAATTCTATAAGTATATGTTTTAATATTAGATAGCAAATAGTAAAAGTACTTTAAATGACATATACAAACGATTTTAGGAAGGTTTAATATGTATATTTTGTTTTGACTAGTGTTTTCCATGTCACGATGTTGCTATATCGAATCATCATCCAATAGATAAATGTGCTTGCACCCGGTTCATAAAATGAAGATTCATTGCCTCACATATTGAAGAGCCATGCGAGGTAATAGTAGAAAATACAATTGGGTTATGATAATTAACAATCAAACACATAAAAATATAGGGATTTCACGTGGTTCACCCAAATGTTGGGCTACGCCCACCAAGAATAGGCATAGGTTGTTTTATTATTCAGATCATGGAGATTACATCAGATTGGCAAGTTCTCACTATGTTTCTCACACTCAGGCATTTGCCTCTACGGGCTTACATGAATTTATACATTCACACAAGAAATTGATTATTAAATGCAATCCCTATCCATATTCTAACTTGGTCTATTTGGTTGTAAACAACGCAGAATAATAGGATCCTAATCCATCATTAGATAAATTCGTTGTCACCAAATCCCAACAATCTCCACCTTGACAACAATTAACTTGATACCTTGCTCTTTCTTTTCGTTCATCACCTTTTTTGCAAGCCAAGAGAAGCCAAGCACCACTACATCTTCTCTAATAAAACTGGTTTCATGATCTCGCCTGTGTGACTTGCACGAGTTTGGATTTCCTGGGTCACTCCACCTCTAACATGTCTTCCACAACTTTGTTGTGAGACATATTTAGTGATAGATCTCCTTCTATCCAAAACACTTGTAAAATATACAGTACAATTATCACAGACCATCTCAGTGTAACCATTATTTGTGCTTCTCAAACGCTGAAGCACCCATTTCACTGCAACGCCTGAATCTATCACGTATCTGACAACATCATTAGCATGTGAAACAACTGGTATTAATCATTTCATCACATACAATAGACCTCCTTCTGAACTTACATGAGACACAACCTTTTCTTCTTTATAGACGGGCCCTATACTTGAAAAAAACATATAGTGAAAAGTAAGAGGGATAAAAACTTGTTTTACAATGTTCATACTGAACTCCAACCACATATTACCATTACCATCTTTGTGTACTTCCATGCCCTTAATTTGTTTTCTTGCTCGTTGATCCCTCATCTGAATTGTCATGTCCACCTCAGTCATTTTCTTACTGATTTTATCCATACTTCGGCTTGCATCGAGCATATCATCAGAAAATAACATCAAGACTGTGAATGTACTATAAACTGTATCTAGTCATTCCTACCCTTTGAAAAAATATGACTCACTATGAAGGATTCAAACCTCTTGTATATTTCCCTAAGTACCAATAAGCCATACAATGAATTATCTAGTATACAAATTTTTGCGATCTTGAATCAACCCTTTTGGTTGTTCCATACATACTATATCTCGGTCAATGATGACCTTTTGAGAAGTAGGATCCCACACACAACATCCCTTTATACCACCATCATAACTTGCAGAAATATAAAACAAGAAGGAATTCAGAAACAAAGTTTTTAAGTCTGGAAATGATTTACAGTTTACTAGTACCTGCAATTATTTCTTGTTCTTATGAAGTTGATGCTTCTGCCATAAACAAGAAGATACATATGTCACTTCAGATGCCACTTCAGTACTCCCTTCCATCTTATACAGTTTATCAACCTTTGTTTCCTTCATCACTACTAAATTACCTTTCGACAATGTGAGTGCTCCATCTTGACCTGTATACTTATATCCACAAGAATCCAACACTCATAATGAAATCAAATTTGATTTAAGCTTAGGTACATATCTAACAACCATTAATTCCCTAAAAATATCATCGAACATCCTGATTCTAATACTTCCAACCCCAATAGTTTTGCAGAGAATGTCATTTCCCATAAACACTACACCCTCATCAACAGATTGGTAAGAAATGAACCAATTTCTATGTGAGAACATGTGGTGGGAGGCACCTGAATCTAACTACCAT
Organism: Picea engelmannii; assembly: GCA_009831015.1. Lineage (NCBI taxonomy): Eukaryota > Viridiplantae > Streptophyta > Pinopsida > Pinales > Pinaceae > Picea > Picea engelmannii. The sequence continues at coordinate 93,808 of ML808378.1, read as the reverse complement.
TCTTCTTGATATTGTAAATTACTAGAAACAGTTAAAACTTGATCAATCATACCTGAATTTGTTACATCCAAATTTGCTTCCTTCATAGAGTTTTCCTCAGATTCCTTTCTCTTCCAACAATCTTTCTTAAGATGTCTTGTTTTTCCATAGTACCAACATTTTTCTTTACCCTTTCTGTGTCTTGACTTAGATCGGAAAGAACTTCTCTCATTCTTCTCCGTGGTTCGACCTTTGATCAGCATCGCCTTTGAAGTTGAGGTTTCTTTACTAGATTTTCTCCTCATCTCCTCAGCCAACAAAGCTCCCACAACATAGTCATAATCTAATACTTCTGTTGAGCTAAATATAATAGAGGTTACTAGATTATCCCAAGACTCAGACAATGAACACAATAGTGTAATAGCCTTATCTTCATCTTCGAATTTAACTTCCATACTAGTCAATTGAACTATAAGTGTATAAAAGGTATTTAGATTGTCAACAAATTTTGTACGTTATTTCATCCACAAACTGTATAGCTATCTCTTCAAGTAGATTCTACTCATCAAGGATTTCGTCATATATAAACTTTCCAACTTCGTCTACAAACCGACTGTTGTCTTCTCCGAGACAATATTGAACATAACATCATCGACCAAACACAAGCATATGGCACTCAATGCTCTCGCATCTATCTCATCCCAGTCATCATCTGTTATGGTCGCGGGTTTCTTTGATTTTCCCAAAAGCGCCTTGACCATGCCTTGTTGCATGAGCAGATCATGCATCTTGAGCTTCCAGAGCTCAAAGTTTTTTTAACCACTGAACTTTTCAACTTCAAACTTCGAACTCTGCATCTTAGTCAATAACGCAAAAAAACTCCCAATATCCACTACTTATAAAATCTAAAACCCTTTTTAAACAATAATGTGGAGGAATAATGATAAAATCTTCACAAGGTTTTAATAAAAAAAAAGTTTAACTCAAAAAACCTTTTAATAATCTAAAAATGGTTTAATAATATAAACCTTTTTTAAAAATACAAAAGATTCACTTTTACTTTAACTCCTTCACCTTATGAGATCCCCCAAAAAAAATATATTACGTGCTTAATTAGAAAACACCACATCATACACTCCTCCACCTTTTATTATTTAATTCTTTAAACTTTTCAACCGTGTCTTAAATTCCAAACAATGTACCATGTGAATCAATTTCCGCACCTCTCGCAAAGTTTGAGTGAGGAGTCGCCGCACCTCACTATATACTTAGAGTGTGGGGACTCTGCACCTCACGCAACAATGGAGTGAGGAAATCTTAAAAAAATTACGCATTGTTCCTTTTCTTCAACCACAAAGATCCCATCAATTTTTCATGAGCGTAAAGTAGAGTAATAAGTCTTCGCACCCTTCGAGAGGAGGGACCTACGGGGATATATAAATTTACACATCCTCACATAGATTTCATTTTTGGTTATTTCGAGAATTTAATACTCCTTCAATCAACTATGATACCACTTGTTAGAATTGTTAATGTGGAAAACATAATTGGGCTATGATAATTAAAAATCACACACATAAGAACACGAGGATTTTACTTGGTTCACCCAAACATTGGGTTACGTCCACCAAGCATAGGCATCGATTGTCTTATTTTTCAGATCATGGAGATTACATCAGATTGACAAGTTCTCACTCTATCTCTCACACTCAGTCATTTGTCTCTATGGGCTGAAATGAATTTATACATTCACACAATAAACTAATTATTAAATGCAATCCCTATCCATATTCTAACTTCGTCTATTTGATTGTAACCAATGCATAATAATAGGATCCTAATACATCATTAGAGAAATTCGTTGTCACTAAATCCCAACAATCCCTACTGAACCACTCCACACAAACTTGTTTAAAAACCAAAGAAAAGTAAAGATAGGGGCTTTCTCTTCTCTTAGTAATAGTGGCCTCCCTCAAAAGGTCTTCTTGGCTTCAGAAACGGGCATATATTTCTATTTGCTAATGTAAGAGCTCACTCCCCAATCATTATTTATTTCCTTTTTATTAACAAAGGCATTAAATTCCTATTTATTAATGCAAGAGCTTAAGGGACTCCCCCATTCATTTTTTTTTTTCTTTTCATTAACTAAGGTAATAGTTTCGTTTCTACTCCTCAATTATTACTTAGTAACCCTTGATCAAGCCCGCATGTCTTTATGGCTTCTTTTCTATTCAATGTTCTAATGGAAATATTCTACCACCACGATTTTTCTCTCTTATTTCAACCTTCTCTAGCTCTAATTGTTTCTTTATGCCTTTGATGATAAGATGCGAGTCTCCTTTCAGAGTAGTTTTCCTATACGTGTCAACATCAATTAACCCTAATTCCTTACATAAATTCATAGTCTCATAAATCCATAGTCTCGACTTGGTTATTGGTTTCTTAACCCAAGCACAAGAAAATTAGTGAACATCAATTAACCTTAATTCATATATAAATCCATAGTCTCAACTTGGTTATTGGTTTCGCGACCTAGGGACAAGAAAATCACTGGTTACTTTGGTTTCCTTAGAGATCATAAATGCCCCCTATTCGTGTCACCCCTTATTATTCTATTATGTATTATTCATTGAATTTAATTATGTTTTTCTTATTTTTAATATGTAATCATCATTTTAATTTTAATTTATGGGGAAATTGTTTCTAAAGAATAATTGGATTTAATTGATTAATTAATTATCAAGTAAGATAATTAATTGATATTATGGGTGGAGCAATAGTTGTTTAAAATTCTAGTGTAGTGATGAATTTATATATAGTTTAATATTTAGTTCAAAACAAATGATTGATATTTAGAGTGAAGGGATTGGTGTTTGAGGTTGGAATATTTTTTTTTGGACTACAAAGTACTATAAATAACTTAATTGTATCCATGGTTATTACTAATATTACACATAGATGTGTATGTATTTATATTTGATGGAAATAAATGATCCGAATTTATGAGAAGAATGAAATGAAACTATATATGTATAATATTAACATAGAGACACAGTGAACAATAACAAAGATACAATCAAACTTGACTTTTATTAAATAAGAAATATGTTGAAAACTGTAAAATGCAGACTCAAAAAAAACTTGCTAGAATGGTGGCAGTTTATCTCTGAGAAGAGATGTGATGGCTATGCTCATTCACAAGAAGATGAGTACAATGAGGATCCAAAAATATTTTTACATCAAACATGAATGCCAAACCATAGACATCCAAAAACTTAACCCCAAGAGATGAAGTGCCAAAAGTAATGTGGGCCCCGTTGGGGTAAGTTGGTACATCAACTTCTCGGGGTCATAACTTTTGCATACAATCTCCGTTTGGGGAGTTCGATACATCATCGAAAATGTCTATCCGAGAATTACAACTTCTGTCAAAGGTCAAGGAAATTTGTTGAAAATATTTGAGCCCCAAAAGTCCAGAAAAATATCGTTCACGTCCTCAAAACAACCCCAGAAGTTTGGGACTCGAAAATATAGAAACAAAAAACTGCCAAGATGAAAATTGTCACTACCAAGATGAAAGTTGTATGTGAGCCAACTAGAAGAGGTGGTTGGCCACCGATATCCACTAGGGTCAATCCTCCCTCCTTAGGAATAAATGGTCTCCATTGCGTTGAGTTCCCCCCTCAGACGAGGAAACTTTGTTCAGAGAGTACTTTCGGATCCATCGCACAGGTTTTATGTTTTTCGACGTTTCGGAGGAAAATTTTGTTGAATTGGGCCCTGGGTGAGTCACTTGCCTTTGTGTAGGAGTTTCCCTACTCTGCAAAACCCGATAAATCTAAAACTTATGCTGGCAAGTTTCCTTGACCTATGTGTCCATGATTTGAATAGTGGATGCATGTTTGATACAGTCAGGGTTGATATCAGTTGTTGTCAATTGTTCTACCATATTTAAGGTGTCGAATAATGGTGGAAAATATGGCTGAAGGAGATTCACATTGAACACTAGGTGCAAGAAAAGGAAGGGGGGAATTTTGAACTCAAAATCATTGTCTCCCACAACATTGGTGATGGTGTAAGGTCCATAGAGGAGTGGACAAAGATTTTGATGGGGCCCTCTAAGGAATTCATTCTATAATTGCAACCCAGCTTTGTCTCCCACCTAAAACTTGTGTGGAATTCGGTGTTGATCATGTTGTTGTTTGTACTTGGCATCAGACTTCTGTAAAATATCCTGAACCTGTTGAAAGATGTTTTGGATCCGCTCAATGAACTGAGTGTCTTTGTCAGCTTCAGTGGGAGCATGCAAAGAGACTACCTGGGTGGCCGCAAGGGGTAGTGCGACATCAATGGGACCCAATGGTTGAAATACCAACCCCACCTGAAACGGGATGTCACCGGTTGAGGTATGTATGGCTCTATTGTAGTTGTGTTGAACATAGGGACGACTCTCATCCTAGGTGCGAGGGTGCTTGGAATTGTACATGCATTGGGTGTGCATGTTCATTTGGTTGACAAGCTCAATTTGGCCATGCATCTAGGGGTGGACTATAGTGGACTTGGTGAGATTGGTATCCAATAGTGACCAGAGGCTTGACCAAAATGTTATGAGGAAATGGTTGTCCTAATATGAGATAATGGTTTGTGGGATGCCAAATTATACCCACATTCATTCAAAGAATAGCTTGTAAGTGGCCTCCACTATGATGCTCTTATTGTCAGTGACTAGAATTGTCATTTTGGAAAAGTGATCAACAACTGCAAAAACATAGTCATTTCCCTTCTTGGTGGATGGGAGGCCCGGCATGTAGTCTATTGAGATGGATTCCCAGGTCCTGTTAGGAGTAGGAAGAGGAGTGTAGAGGCCGTTTTTAAAGTGGATGATTTAGTAATAGCGCATGTAGTGCATGACCAAATATACTTGCTGACATCCTGTCGGAGTTTCGACCAGTAGAAATATTGTTGCAACACTGCCACTATATTTTCAATGTCGAAGTGTCCTACCACCTAACTGTAGTGGGATTCCCAAATCATCTTCTCTCTCTTGATGGAATGCAGAGATGGCCCAGATGGCACAACAATCTATCCTGGATATGGAAATTAGTGACAGTTGTGTTTGCGCCCAACATATGGTAGGTGTTGGCAAAGTTAGGATTTGTCTCATAGAGGTCGGGCCATCTAGAGGTCTCGTGGTCACAAGAGTCTAGCATTGTGGTGAGTTTCACAACTCCATGTCGACTGAGGCAATAAACGACTCAGTTTGTACTCCTCGTTTCATACTTGATTTTGAGGTGGAAATGTTGTAAATATGTGGACCACTTCTGATGGAGGTCATTCTGCAATTTTCGTTGTGTGTGCATGAACTACATCATCGTATGACCAGTGTGGATGATTGTCTCTTTCTTGAGAATGTAATGCCTCCAGAAGTGGTAGGGTTGCACAATATAGTATATTTTTTTTTCATAAGTATTTTACTTACAGACAACATGTGATAGTGTCTCACTATGATAGGTCACGAGGTGGTCGTGCTGAGTGAGGACTACTCCCACAACATAGTTCAAAGAATGAGTATCAATCTCAAAGGGATGTTGTAGGTCAGGTAATGAAAACAAAGGGGTTGAGAAAAAGCGTTGCTTCAGATCATCGAGCACTTTCTGTCTGTATAGGCTGCACACAAATGTTTCCTTACCACCATTGTTGGTTATTTGGCTGAGGGCCCATACAATATGGGAGAATACCAACATAAACTTGTGATAGAAATTGGAAAGGACTAAGAATATCAGTGAGTGTGGTTTGGGCTGGGTAGTAATAGATGACTTGGATCTTGGATCGATCAACATGCATACCATATGCATCAACAATGTAGCCTAGGTAGTGGAGCCTGTCCATGCCGAAGGAGCATTTTTCCAAGTTCGAATATATCTTTTGCTACCGCAAAGGTTGTAGAACCTGTTGAATATGTTGCAAGGGTTCTACACAAGTCTTGTTGTAGATGAGGATTTCATCCAGATAAACCACACCAAAAAAAATAGTGAAAGGTTGCAATATATCATCCATTATCCTCATGAAAGTTGTTGGGGAATTTGTCAAACCAAAGGGCATGACCAACCATTCAAAAAGACGTTCGTTTGAATTGAAGGAACTTTTCTATATATCTTTATTCTCTATTTAGACTTGATGGTAGCCAGACTTTAGATCAATCTTACTGAAGTATTTTTCCCCCTTCAAATGACCAAGGAGATCATCATTTTGGGAAATCCGATATCGATTCCTGACTGTGATTTTATTTAGGGAGTAGTAATCAATGCAGAGTCGTTGGGTCCCATCTTTCTTTTGCACTAGCATGATTGGGCTTCCACAAGGTGATGAGTTGGGTCAGATGTGCCCCTTGTGGAGCAGTTCTTGGTTCTGAGCTTGATCTCCTCATTTTCTAGTAGAGAGTGGCGATATACTGACCCATTGGGTAGTGGTGCATCGAGGGTCAGATCGATGGGATTCTTGATGTGAGAGTGTAAAGGTACCCCAGTAAGTGATGAGAACATGTGTTTGTATTCTTCCACAACCTTATCCACTTTCTTCTACTGCATGGAGAGGTGGGTCGCAGAGGCCATGGATATGGATGAAACCTTTCGCTCACTTTGAGAGAAAATAGTGAAGAAGAAAAACTTCCCGGTCTGAGAAATGATCTTCATGCATTGCTAGGAAAAGATCAAGGAAATATCAGTAGGTGGGACTACCTCGGGTATCCTATACAATTTCCTGTTCAAAGTAATAATAACACTGCGAGACCTAGACTCATACACAACATGGTGTTTCCATAAATAAGGTTGTCCCAAAAGAACATAAAAAAATTCAAGGGGATCAACATCACACAATACCTCATCTTTGAATGGCTTGATGTTGTACGACATGAGACATTGTTAGCTGACGTGAAGATCGCTTCCTTGACGGAGCCATCCAATGGTGTATGGATGCAGGTGAAAAATTGTCGGAAATCCTAGCCTCTTGAAAACCTATGCTAAGATGAGGCTATTCTAGATACTTCTATCAATGATGAAGTGTATCATAGTGCCTTTCACCCACATCTGTGAATGAAAGAGGCACTCTCCTTCCTATGGCTAATTAGGTTCACCGAGATGGATATTGGTGATAGAAACATTGGAAGTGGGTTCCATGTCAATGATATATCTCTCATTTTCTAGTTATGACTCAGAATTGGAACCCACATTTTATTCAGAGGCTCTTACCTAAGCCACCAATGACTACTTTGAGTGATAATCAACAGTGTTATGCTAGGGGATCTTAAGGAAGTTGCACCACTTTTTGGTATATTTCTTTGTTTTCCCATTATCCTTATTTTCTTGCGGCTTGGAGGGGTTGTGCTGAGGTTTCCCATATTTTCTCTGTCATTTTTTTTGTGGGTTGGGGATACCCTTTCCCTGATTCTTCTGTGAGGGGTTCCCAGACCCAAACTGTCGCATATTTTGTTTAATCTTCTGCTCAATTTTGACGACATATCGATAGTCCACGCCCAAGGATGATATTTCCAAAAACTCCATTTTTTTCTAGATGTATCTATGCAAACCATTGTGGTACTTGAGCACCATATGTCATTCATAATATTTGATACCCAACTTGGTGTGCAAGGTATGGAATATATTGGTGAACTATGGTACTGTTTGGTCTCTTTCCTTCTGCAGTGTTGTCCATCATTTATACAAGTCATCCTAACTTCCAACATGATATTATTTTTCCTTTATAGCGTCCCTGAAGGAAACTCAAATGGGTGAAACTACAAATAATGTGGACCCCTCTATTTCCTTTTTCTCACAGAAAGTCTCCCAACAATATTTGACATGGGGGACATCCTTGAGGAGTGAAAACGTATTCTTTTCTCTATCGAAAAAGTTGTGGACAAAAAATTACTCTTCTAGAAGGTTTAACCATTTATCTACGACAACCACATCTATTTGACCTTCAAATATAGGAATATCAAAATTGATCTATACCTTGAATGGGGCGGTTCCTCCACTTGAGGTGGATACATCCCTTGTCGACAGTCATGAAAGGATTTGTGCAAAGTTGTCCATCATCCTGTTTCTCTGTCACTCAAGGATTCCTCGAGAATTTGAGAATTTTTTTGAAAGGATCTCTTGTCCCGCTGTATTTTTTTCTCCTGCCATGGACACTCTCTTGGCCATGCGAGAGAATTTTTTCTCAAGGGAAACAAAATGGATACCCAACTGTCTATACCCTGACCGCATCAGGGACATGCATTAAAAAAACAACAAAGAGCATACCGCTTTGATACCATTGATCCATATTTATGAGCGAAACAAAATGAAATGACATATTTATATTATTAACACAAAGAAACAGTGAAAAATAATAGAGATACAATAAAACTTGACTTCTATTAAATAAGAAATATGTTGAAAACTATAAAATACAGATTGAAAACAAGCTTGCTAGAATGGTGGCAGCTTTCTAAAAAGAGACGTGAAAACTATGCTCATTCACAAGAACATGAGTACAATGTGGATCCAAAATCATTTTTACATCAAACATGAATTCCAAAACCCTAGACATTTCAAAACCTAACCCTTGGATATGAAGCACCAAAAGTTACGTGGGCTCCGTTTGGGTAAGTTGGTACAACAACTTCCCGATGTTGTAACTTTTGCATACGATCTATGTTTGGGGTGTTTGATACATCATTGGAAAGGTTTATACGAGAAGTACAACTTTTCTTAGAGTTCTGGGAATTCCATTGAAAAATCCTAAACCAAAAAAGTCCAAACATCTAGAAAAAAAAATTGTCCAAGATGAAAATTGTCACTGCCAAGATGAAGGTTTTATGTGAGCCAACTGGAAGAGGTGGGTGGACACCGATATCCACCTGGATCAAAAAAATACTTCATTACTATATTTTATTTATTCAATGATGAAATTATTATATTTAATTGATATTATTCATGATGTATACACTCCGTGAACAAACTTATGGGAGGAATTCTACATTTAAATACAATTTGCTTCAAAAATGTTTTGCAAAAGTATGGACATAGATATCTAAATATCAACATATTGTTCTAAGATAATTTCCATTACCATTCAACAAAAAATATCAAGGACAATTCCATCCCACTATAATTAATTGAGGCATTTGGTGGTTTATATGAAAGATGCATAGAAATACAAATAGTTTTATATTCTTTTATGAAGAGTTTCTTAAAAATATTGAAATTTTGTATAACTTGAGGGTGACTCACAACTAATGGTGGTCTCTCATGACGTGTTAGTGGAAACAAAAACATGGAAAAATAAAAATAGATTAACTTGGAGGGATGCTTCCCGTACTTTTATAATGATTTCGAATATGGTGTAAAACGATGAAATGTAGGAAGTTGAATTATCTTTCCAAATATATAAACTTTTTTTCTTATAATTTGTATATGAATGCAAGAAATATATATTCTTAGAAGAATGATATGTTATTTTTGGTGCAAAATATAATGCATATGTTCAATGCAAGTGTTCAGTACCTAGACGATGGAATTTCCTTAAACAAATTGTAGAACTATAGAGAACACATTGTAGAGTCATTATATCCTTGTAATTACAAGGCCTTGCATTAATGGAAGGTATCAGGGTATTAGAATAATCAAACAATTTTTATTTTATTTATTTTGATTCTAGATCTTTGTCTGTACCAGTGGAATGTATAACGTTTATAAAAAATGGTTAAGGTGATAAAAATTTACAGTACTACTAAAATATGTATGTATTTTAAGTTTTTTTATAAATGTCAAGAAAACAATAAATTGAAAAAAGTAAACAATATTACATTTTTTGAAAATTATATATTTTGAATATGCATACTGTACTCTATATGTCTTGTAGCTTCATTGATGATGGATATGTGTATCCTATACAAAAATAACATGAAACATAATGATACTAATATCCATTAATAAAAATGGAGGTTTTGATGTATATGAATCTCAAACCACTATGTTTGTCATTTTGAACACAAATTTGAAGCAACCATCTCAATAAATAGATATCTTAAATTTGTCAATCCTGCTGGAAAAAAAATCATGAAATGAACACACTAGATCTATAGAGAATGCAAGCATTATACACATACTACAGTGTATGCCCATTCTCACATGAGAAGAATAATGGGCCTTGTGACTTAAATGAGGCTTTTGAGGCTCAATATTCATGAGAAAAACCTACTAACCACAAATATTTTATCACTATAGTGATGGAGAGATCCTAAAAAAACAACATAAGAACCTTGAATGATATCTCTATCGTAGTATAGGCATATAGGCACCATGATTAAAAAACAACACATGACTTGCATGAGAATGTGACTTGGACCGAAAACATGATTCATTATTGGGGCCATGGTTAGTGTTATTTAGAATATGAATGGGATACAAGTTCCCTTAGTAGGTTTCTTGCACTAGAAATGGGATTCATGGTGTAGAGATGGTAAAGGGGGGAATAAGTGGTTGAAGTGCTAACTAAACCTTCTAGATACTAAGCATTATGGTTAAGGGAAGATAATACATGGCTCTTAGCCCCTAAAAACTTATTTGCAATCTTAGTCACCATGAACACATCTAAAACCCCAACACAACCCTTATTTAGGGGGTATTTGGCATAAAATATGGATACAGATGCCAGTAGCATCTTTTTCACACCAAGGATGGGTTATATGGACTTGAACATGGTTGAGGTAGGAAAAAAATCACCATAACAAATTGTTAAATATTATCATTCTCAAGAGATTTTAATGAATCCTTGATTAAACACATGAGTCTTTTGTAGATTATTTTGTAGGCCTTCCAATGTCATACACATATGATGAGTATGTTTTGTGCATTGTAAATGGGTTTGGATCCCCAAACATGGTCAATGGGGTAAAAGTGTCTTTAATACCTAATTGAAACTTCTTGAGCTTAAGTACCATGGAAAAAACCTAGACACAGTGACATAAGCCCTCAATACAGGGTCTATTCCCTTGTAGTTGGATATGGATGCCATTAATATGTTTCATGCAACACAACTGGTTGTGGAGGACTTGATCATAATATTTGTAGGGAAAACATATTTATATCCTTAATAATGGTCGATGGAGGGAAATGGTAATCTTATGCCCTAAACATAACTTCTCAAGAAAATTGCAATGAACACCAACAAAGGTCAAGATCCTTAATATGATTGAGAGGGTAAACTCAATCCTTAGATGAAGTAAAAATATTCTAGGCATCCAGGGCTAAACATGGAACCTCAAACCACCACACCTAACCTCTCAAGGTTTTAGGAATCTTCTAGGGCTCAAGGGTCATGAATGGCACCTCAAACCACCATGGATGGTGTCTTGAGAAAATTTGTCCTTCAAGTTTGATACAAGCATCATTAAATTATTTTTATCACTAGGTATGGGTATTTGATCCTTGGACATGATTGAGAGAATAAATAGATTCCTTAGGTCCTAAAGGAATATTATATGCATCTAGGACCATCAAAAACATATTGAAATACCACAATGGACCTTGTTAGCGAATACATGGTCCCTAGAAGGGGATAATAATCATTATGAGTTTTTCAACATTAGGTATGGGTCTCTAGACCATTGATATCATGAGGGGAACAACCTGAGAGTTAATCCCTAAAGTTATATTATGGGATTCAAAGGCCAAGAATGACACCTTGAACAACCTATAGGGAGGAAACCTGAACCTTGAACAACCTATGGTCAGGGGAGGAAACATGAAACTTACACCCTAAGGGAATATTTTATCAATTTTGGGCGAAGAAGGATTCCTCGAACAACCACACATGTTCTCCTAAGGGTATCCTTGGCCTATGAATTTCTATGTTGGTTCCAATTAGCTATTTTGAGAAGTAGGTTTGTGTCATATGTCTTATAAATGATATAGGTAAGAAGGTAATTCCTTAGGTCCTAAAAAATGGTTTGAGGCATCTAGATCCATGAAAAAATCCTTAAAGCACCATACATTACCTCTAGAGGGTATCCTTTTCCTATGAGAAAGGATGATAATGCATTCAAAAGGTTTTTATCATTAAGTATGAGTCTCAAGGTTTAGCACCATGAACAACACCTCAAAACCATGGAATGATTCCTCTCTAGGGAATTCTTCACATTAGAGTAGAATATGGGAACCATTGTAAAGTCATTGACATCAAGGATGGGTCTTCGGTCGATGAACATATGTATCCAAGGGAAACACTATCCTTTGTCCCTCAACCTTACTTATTATTCTCAAGTGATATGGGAGAGTCCTTTAAAATCCAAATATAACTTGTATTCATTAGTGATCACCCCAAAGGGTGCTATGGGTTCCATAACTAGGTCAATTTTGTACAAGGAATGCAACTAGAGGTCTAACTAAGGTCACATGTGGAGAATAATGGGACTTATTCCATAAATGATGATTTTATAGCTAACTAACCATGAAAAACACATACTACAAATAATTATTCTATATCTAACTCACAAACATGTCCTTGAACAACCACGAAAGAACCTTGTATGGTATGACTAGCGAACTAGAGGGATATAAGATCCATGATTAAACAACAACACACGTCGTGAATGATAATGTATATTGGTCCCACACCATGAATCATTCTTGAAGCCATGTTTAGTTTTATTTATAATTCGAATGGGATATGTGTGCTATGAGTAGGTTTTGTGTAATATAATTGGTGTTCAAGATCTAAAAATGGTAATTGAGAATAAATGTCTTAATCCCTAAATGAAACTTCTAGAGCTTAAGCGTTATGACTATGGAATGGAAACACTTGGGAATTAGGCCCTAGAAATTTATTCTTTGGCTCAATCACTCTGAACACAACTATAACCACATCACAAATCCTCTCTAGGTTTTTTGGCATCAAATTTGGATATAGATTCCATTAGAATTTTTTTTGTATGAAGGATGGGTCGGAAGGCCATGAAAATGGTAAATGTAGGAAAACAATCATGTTGAGATATTGTTGAATCTTCTTTGGATAAAGATCCTTGACTAAGTCCTTTAACCAACACATGAAATGGTTGTAGTGTTTTTTTGTAAGCCTTGAGTGGGATATGAATGTGGTGAGTAGGATTTGTGCATTGGAAAAGGGTTTGGATGCCTAAACATGGTCGCGGTAAAAAATGTCCTTAAACCCTTACTAAACCTTCTTGATCTTAAGAACCATGAATGAAACCTAGACATGGTGTTATGAGCCCTTGAAATGGTGTTTTTTTCCCTTTTATTTGGATATGGGTACCACTAATATGTTTCTAACAATAGATTTGAGTATGTAGACCTTGACCATAGTCGTGTTAGCGAAACAACATCTTGAGCCCTTAAATTGGTTAGGGGAGCGAAAAATAACCTTGGGCCCTAAACATCTCTTCTTAGGCTCAAGTTCCATGAACAACAACAACTTAGGTTAGGATCATTGATATGGTCGAGGGGGGGAACCTAAGCCCTAGAAAAATTACAAATATTGTATGCATCCAAATCCAAAAAAAATGCCTTGAATCACCACACTTGATATCTCAAGGTTTTAGGTAGTTTCTAGGGCTCAAGGGTAATGAATGACACCTTAAACCATAATAGATGACCTCTCGAGGGAATATTTGGTCTTCAATTGAGGATATAGCATCTTAGGACATTTTCATCTATTGTAACAAAAGTTCTCACATGATTTAGAATGCTTGTGAATTATAATGTGCACACATTCTAAAACACCTACAAAACCCTATGAGATAAAAACAAAAAATGCATGAATCCCCACCTAAAAATATTTGAAAAATTCTCTCTTTTGTACAATGTTTCCAACATATTCTATGAAAAACTATTGTTTCATACAAGTTTTTATGGATTTTGAGTGATTGGAAGGAAAATGTTTGTTTCTTTTGTGTTTCCAATCACTATTAACACGGGGAACACATGTAATCGATCAATAAAGTCTTTAAGGAAAGATAAACAAATTGAAATGTTAAATGAAGGAAGAAAAATGGAAAATTTAGGTATGGGAAAGCACAATGTTTTAGCATAGTCCAATCCAAATTAGACCAAAACATATTCCACTATTGTTTCTCCTCCACCACCATAAGGAAAGTGTAGGACTTCAGTAGAGGCCAATCTAATTGTGACATCTATTAAACCTCAAATTTCTATTTTATCAACACAATTCATAGTGTATGAGTAGATGATAATGTATTTTCTGGGAGTTAGTTATACTATGGATGAAATTGGAGAGGAAACAGGAGCATCACCTTCCGAAAAAGAGTCTCCTATGGTGCAACCTTTTTTTTAAAAGTTAGAAATTCCTTAAACTACCTATGGACATGTCCACTCTCATCCAAAATTTGATCCACGCATTATCGAATGGGTAAGAAGTATTACATTTCCAACTCCATAATGGATAGGTAAATAGTTCTAGAATATGATCCCATTGTCCTTAACTATACTAAGTAGTGTACACCAAAGAACTCATAAATGAATTCAAGTGAATGAAAGTTGTCTAGAATCACTTGAAGGTAAGTTATCTAATCAAACTATTCATTTTCGATCATACAAAATCATTAAATAATATTTTGAATAAAAGTATGAGCAAGATAAATGTTAGTTGTTTATGTCTTTGTTAAAATATAGTAGTTTCATTGTTGTTTGGAGAATTTTAGGCATTAAAATAGTTAAAAGTTCATAAACAACTAACCATATTATTAGAATCCGTATGGATTATTTTTATACAATTGGTAATAAAAATCATTCTCAATAATCTAATATAGTCCAACATGTGTTTTCATAATAAATTGTTAGCAAGATTACAAGAGAACATTTATTACTCAAAAAAACATCTCATCTCGTTAAATGAAATGTCAAAAACCTTCAAAAGTATTCTATTAGATGAGATAGCTTCAACACAACATGACAAAAATATTTGTGGGACTTCATTGGTAGGATACCCCATTATCAGATGAATTCAATTTCAAAATCTAAGAGACTAATACAATGTTTAAGGAATGGGAACAATAGGCCTTCGTCCAACTATAATGATGTACTAAAATTGAGGGGGGGTTATGGGAAACATTAACACCACATTAAATACTTTCTTGGAATGACACATACACAATTATATGAGATATTCAAGAATCAACATATTGTACTTAACTTGAACCGAATATATTTCGAGAAATGAAAGCCATGGTATGTTCAAGTGAACACAATATGTAACCATGTCATTGTAGATACCAAATTGAATATGAATATTATTATGAAACACACACACATATTATGTTTTGAATAAATTCCTTGTGAAAATATCCTTTGCTATATCACCACTAACATCATCTACAGATTGTATTCATAACATCATGTGTACAAGGATAGAGGGTTGTACATATTATCAAAAATATTACTCAAATGGGACATGCCCTAGGTGAAGTGGAATAGAATTACTAAGAAAGTTCATGCATGTGAGCGATGCATATGAATTGGTGAGGAATAATGTTTACATTCAAATATTCAAATATGGCACATATGATATTGTGGGAGGGAATGACATGAAAATGATATAGTTGGTGACATCCCAGTTTAGTAATGTGTACTTAAATGGTATCTTCTCTTTTATATTTCACTTTGAAATGTAATAGGGAGAATTATTGTAACAATGAACTTATATGTGTGTTTATTGTTGTTGCACTAGATATGAGTCTATAAATTTGTCAAGGATTTATTAAAAAATATGCAACAATATGTTCATCATTTCCATGTGGCTCTATGGGAGGTAAAGAATTTTAGAACAACACAAGATACATTTACCATTGTTAATATCATTATTTTTCCAAGAACTAAAAAAATTGACTGTAAAATGATATGAAAATCCAATATTATCGCTCAAAGAAGGTCATCCTAATTTTCTACATTACATGCATGCATCAGTGATCTAGTAGTGAGAAAAAAGGAGTTATTTGGAGTATCACTTCTACATAAGTGATGGTAGGTGACATGAACTATCTTATGTACAACATTTCTTTTAGTTTTTCTACAATCACTTGAAGGAGAATAATACAAATATGTATCAACATTAGATATGGCTAGATGGATGAATGGACCTCTTTGAACATGCTTGTGTATGTTGTAGAAAAACGTACAAGGTCTATGTATTTGGAACTATATTGATATAGCTCATGAGAAAGGAGAGGATTATGGATCATACTTGTGCATACAAATTTCATTACATAGGAAAGCATTAAATTTTAAAATAGGTTTTCTCATTTGGGATGAAAATTCTATTATTCAATGTTTTTCTTCAGTAATGGTAGAGGGAACAAGAAGGCCAGAAGGAAAACAAAAAATAAAAGGACGCATAAAGATATGTTTTGGGGAGGTGGTCGATGTATATCACTCACATAAATATCAATGAAAAAAAATATGTGGCATGCGTGGATTTGATTCAGTTCAAACCTTATACAATTATATAGTTGAAATATGGATGAGAAAACTTTCTTGCTTATGTGGCCCATGTAGTAGTAGTGAATGGGATTATTTTGAATCCGTATATTGGTTTTATAGATGGGATGATTTATCACTCCACATTGATGAATGTGTTCCTTCTAAATTATCATAGTTGGAGGAGGACCAATGAACTATTTCACTAGATTATGATTATGTCACCGATCTAATAAAACCAACTTCAATGAATATTATATGAATTTTGATTAACTACAATGAACCTAGTATGATTTTTTCTATTTAATAGACTCACTCATTTGCACTCCATTTTTTTTAGGTTACATATATGTAGTGGTTTCCCTAAAAGTTAATGGATAGTGCATTAACTATTGGTTGGCATGTTTTTTTAGAGGGAAGGTAGATCCTCAATGTATCACCAATGAACTTCAAAGGAAATAAACTTACAAATGGGTCTATCGTTACTAAAGGATAATATATAACATATGCTCAAAGAAAACATAATAAATATGGTTGTGTATTTCAAAATTATAGACCAAGTGAATCTCCACACCACTTTACTAACTTACTCATTGATACAAACCTACAACTAGAAACAATGCCAAGGAAGAAGTCATGAATGGTATGATACATCCTACCTTATTTTGAGCATGAAATTTAATGGATACCATTAGTATCAAAATGTATATGGATGGTCTAATTGAATCACCATAGGTAAGTAGATAGGTGATGAAAGTTGACATGCTCAATCTTCTATTATATTTTGAGGTATGTTGGGGTTTGTCATTTTTGTTAATTTTTCAATTCATTTATAAATGACTCCTAATTGTTCTTAATTAATGACTCTACCACTCTTTTCTATCATTTTTCCTAGTTTATCCAAATAATCATAGCCACCTTTAGGCACATCAATAATAACAGTAGTGTTTCCAACACCACCAAACAAAATTTAAGAAAAATGAAATGTCATATTTCAAACATGATTTTCTTTATTATTTTTCATTTCCCAAAGCAAGAGTGTGTTAAAAGAATTTCACTTTTGTAACACTATCCATTCAACATCATACAAATAAATAAATAAATAAATGGATTCGAGTGTGTGTGTGATGTAATAATAATAATATTTGAGGACTCTATGTTAGAAGTTCATATCCACTTTGCTTGATCTTATGCTAGGATACTGATAATTTGTACCAAATTAAATTCGTGCAAATTAAATTTTTAAATAGTTTTAATCCTTAGGAAATTCCCCATGTTAGGTATAAAACCACTTATTAATCCCGTAGATATTGAATTATTACATTTCTAGTGTTATATTACTAGGTCAGATAGAACCATTAATTGTAGCCTTTGATTATAATTGTACCCTTTGTCTCATATATATATATATATATATATATATATACACTTATAAATTTGATATATTGTAAAAGGAGGTTTCCCCCTAGACGTGTATTGTATTCCTTGATGTTTTGACATTTTTAAGGTGTTGGATGATAACATTGGGTGTTGTAAGCTTATGATCCTAGGGTTTCACTCCAACTGAGATACCTTGGGATTTTCACTATAATTAGTTCTCTTGGACATTTCATACCATCCACATTTGAGAATACCAATGATAATTATCAAGGTATAAGTGGTAGAAATTTCAAGTTCTAGTTCCTTATAATTTTGGATATATATCCTATGTAATATAGGGTATGTGACTCATACTAAATGAAGTTTTAAATGATTCAAGTTGCAATTTTTTCTATGAGTATTTTTCTGGGAATTTTTTAGATAGTGAACTTTTGTGAAGGCTTAGGAGATATTTCATAGTACATGTGGTAAAAAATATAGGTTCTAGTTCACTATACTTTTGAATAAATAGTCCATGAAATATGACGCTTGTGATTAATCCTGCAATAAATTTCAAGAGATTCATCTTGGTATTTTCACTATAACTTCTTTTGTGTGACATTTCAGACTTTGAATTTTTTTTAATCCTAAGGAGACATATCTGATTGAATGTCAAAAATATTTCATATTTTGAGTCATTATAATTTGTTAGATAGATCCTTTGGAATTTGGGTATTTTTACTAGTCCTAAAAATAGTCTTAAACAAGTCATTTTGGTATTGTTTTATAACCTTTTATTAGTAAAGGTTAAGACTGTGAAATTTTCAAGAGTTTGAAAGCCATATTAGAGTACTATGGGACAAAATATTAGACTCACAAGGGTTCAAACTTTAGGTATATATCAATACAAAGTTCAACCATCCATATATACTCCAAATTAAGGGTTTGAAAAGTATGTAACTTACAATTGGCATAACTTTTGATTGAAAGACTCCTTTTTGGTGATTAATTTTTTATATAAAGATAAAATATATGAGTGTTATTATTGCTATCCCACGTGGTTCCAAAAAAATCTCAAAACCAAATGAACCTCCATAAATATCACACAGGATGTCGAAAGAAAATGAATATTTCAAAAATAGGCTATCCTAATTAAAGAACCAAGTTGATGAAATGAGTGGTAGTATATTGAAATTAGTTTATTTATCACCTTATCAGGAATCCCTAAAAATGAATATGGAAAAGCATATGGAGGAGAAGATGAATGGAAATCGTGAATATATGGAAAATAAGGTGAATGAAAACAATGCACCTATGGAAAATAGGATGGATGAAAATATGTATCAAATGGAAAAGAAAATGAATGAAATGAAAAAATACATGAAGTCCATAGAAACCATGTTCTTATAGAGGGATACCTAAAAGGGTTATAGAGATCCAAGTAAATCCTAAAAGCGAGGAGAGCAATGGTTGTGAGATTCAATCACATATGCAAAGTATTTTATCAGAATTGGAGAGAACCAATATTTATATTCAGAATTATTCGTCACTTCAAGATCTACATCATCAAGGATTCAAGTCTGCACCAAAGAACTACTTCATTCTAAATATCGATATGAGGTAGTTTGATGGTAAATATGTTATAACATGGATATTCCATATGGAGCAATACTTTTATCTACACCACGTGCCAAACTTAGAAAAGGTACATATTGCATCTTTATATATAGAAAATGATCATTTTGTTTGGTATCAATGTTTATGTGAAAGAAAAAACAATTATATTATCTCTTGGTCCATTTTTATCGATGAATTGATATCACATTATGAGGATATTAACAACAATACATTCTTTAGTCAATTGATAATTATTTGGGAAAAAATCCTAGTTATAGAACACATTCAACAATTCCAAAAGCTCAATCTAATGGTAAAGAAAATTCCTAAGGACAATTTGTTAGATATATTTATGCAAACTTTAAAGGATAACATTAAACATAAGGTGATTATTGTTTAACCTAAATCCCTAGAGCAAGCTTTCAGTATGGAAATACAAGTGGAAAAACAAAATATGGCTACTAGAAGGGTGGCCACTAATAGTTATTGTGAGAACCATGTTCCCTCTCCTAACCCCACTCAACCGACAAGGTTGACACCTTAGAAAATGGATGAAAGAAGAGAAAAAGGACTATGTTTAAATTGTGAAAACAAGTATAGTAAGTGGGACTAATCTGGTGAGAAGAGATTATTCTAAATAGATTGTGAAAAGAAGAATATCAAGAATTAAAACCATCAAAATGTATAAATATTGAAGAGACTACTCCAATCAAATATTCTCATGCATTGGATAGCATCAATACTCCACAAACCCTCAAGTTACAAGGATTCATAAAAAGTAAAAATGTAACAATATGAATTGATTTTGGTAGTACACATAATTTCATCAATTACAAAATAGAAAAAGATCTCAATTTCTTTGTATTTCCAAGACGAGAGTTTCAAGTAATGATTGCACATGGAGTTACCATAAATTATTTTGGGAAGTTTCAGAGTAATAAGATCAATATGGAATATTATTTATTGGATAGTACCATAATTTCCATCCAAATGGGTGGTGTTGATTTTTTATTAAGGGTCCAATGGTTGAAATAATTCAGAATAGTGGCCCTTAATTTTCAAGATCATTTCATGAGATTTTTCTCATAGGGAAAGGAAATGGAGCTTAGAGGTATCCAAGGGAAATCATATGAAGTGATCAACTCTAATAACGTGACAAAATTACTTAAAAATGGACCCCATGGTGTAATTTCACAATTGTTCTCACTAAATGTTCAAACACATATATCCTCTTCTCCAATGGATCTCCAAATTATTATTCAAATCCATTCCAAGGTATTTGGAGAGATGCCTAAGGGTCTTCCACCGAATCTATCATTTTATTCATGTTCATCCCAAAAGTGTACAACCTAACATTAATCCTTACAGGTATCCATATGCACAAAAGAGTGAGATTAAACATAAGATCAAAGAAATGTTATAGGTCCACATAATTCAACCTATTCAAAGTTATTTCTCTTCATCAGTAGTGATTTTTAGAAATAAGGATGGTTCATGGTCTATCTGTCTAGGTTATAGACAACTCAACAAAATGAACATCAAATATAAGTTTGTTATTCCTATAATTGTTGAATTATTATACAAATTTCATGGAGAACTATTTTTTTCTAAGTTGGATCTTCATTCACGATATCATCAAATTAGAATGAGGTAGGAAGACATTCCCAAAACAAACTTAGAACATATGAAGGTCATTATGAGTTTTGAGTTATTCCATTTGGACTTATTAATACACCTTCAACATTTCAAAGCTTGATGAATTCTATTTTCAAATCCTTCCTTAGAAAATTTGCATTAGTATTTTTTATGACATACTAATCTATAGAAAAACATGGGAAGAGCATGTACAACATGTTGACAGAGTAGTACAACTTTTGGAAGAGAAACAACATTAAGAAAATACTTTCAAGTGTACCTTTGGGGTTAAGGGAGTGGAATATTTGGATCATATCATATCTCATAAAGGTGTGAAAGTGGACCCTAACAAAATTAAATATATGAGGGAATAGATAATCCCAAAAACTTGAAGAAATGTAGAGGATTCTTATGATTGAAATCATATTATGGCAAGTTTGTCAAGAACTATGGTCAAATAGTGGAATCTATGATAGAATTATTAAAGAAGTGATAATTTTCTTGGACTCGAGAAGCAACCAAAGCTTTCAAGAAACTTGAGGAGGCCCTGTGTACAAATCTTCTCCCAAACACACCTAAATTCACAAAAACATTTATAGTGGAGTGTGATGCCTCAGGCAATGGAATTGGTGCAATTTTAATGTAATAAGGAAGTTCATTTACCTTTGAAAGCATCCAACCTAAAGGAAAAAAAATTACTCAAACCAATTTATGAAAAACAAATGTTCTCCATACTACATGAAGTTAAGAAATGGAAACCTTACCTAATAAAAGGACACTTCAGAGTAAAAACATATCATGTTTTCTTGAAGTACTTCTTCGAGAAACAATTATATTTATAAGAAAAAAAATGGTTTACAGATATGCTATGTTATGAATTTAAAATTATCTACATGAAGGGAAAACATAATATTTTGGGAGATGCACTTTCAAGGAAAGTAGAATAAACAAAAGGTTCACAGTGTGTTAATTCTATTACACAATATGATTGAGTAGAGGAAGTATGGATAGAATGGAAGACATTTGTATGGAATAATGATTTTTTTTGCTAGCTTGATCGCTTATATTTATGTAAGAATTCCCAACTCAAATAGAAGGTACTTCTAGAATTGCTCACATCTCATGTAGGAGTACATCCAAGGTTCTTGAAAACTTACCCCAAGATCAAGAAGAATTGTTTTTAGGAAGGTATTAAAACTAATTTTGAAAAATTTATGTATGAATGCGTGGTCTACCAAAATAATAAGCGAGAGAAAATTAAGAATCCAGGTCTCCTACAACCATTATATATACCATGTCAACACTGGGAAGAATATTTAATGGATTTCGTTACAGGTTTACGCAAATTTGAAGGATAAAATATCATCATGGTATTAGTGGATCAATTAACTAAGTATGCAAAGCTATCTCCCTCCCTCTCTCTCTCTCACATCCCTTCAAAGAAAGTACAATAGGCGAAAAAATTCATGGAAACAGTTCAAAAGCTACATCGAGTCCCCAAGATTATTATAAGTGATAGAGATACAATTTTCAATGGAAATGTTTGGAATGAATTATTTTCTTATTTGGGTACTCAATTGGCTCATATCTCATCTTACCATCCTCAATCTAACAGGAAAATTGATATTGTCAATAAATTTCTAGAAGCATATCTTCGTTTCCTTGCATCTGATAAATAAACATAATGGGTAAATTAGTTTCCCTTGGTAGAATGGTGATACAACACATCCTTCCATACTTCAAAAAACATGTCCCCACTTCTGGCACTTTATGGATATCATCCTCAATCCATCACATATCCATTAAAAGGGAATACAAATGTTCAGGGAGTGGTGGACCACATAGGGAACCAACAAGAGGTTCTCAAACTATTGAAGGACAAATTGGTTATGGTGGAAAATAGGATCAAACAACAAACAAATCAACATTGCAAATATTATAGCCCGGATAAACTCTTGCAAAGGATTGGAAGTGTGACTTATAAATTGAAGCTCCCTCCATCTTCACGTGTACATCCAATATTCCATGTTTCTTGTTTAAATAAAGTAATTGATGACAAT
Source organism: Picea engelmannii (assembly GCA_009831015.1). NCBI lineage: Eukaryota > Viridiplantae > Streptophyta > Pinopsida > Pinales > Pinaceae > Picea > Picea engelmannii. The sequence continues at coordinate 70,668 of ML808378.1, read as the reverse complement.
GTCCTATTGAAAATTATTTTTCAAGATATTAATGAATAAAGGAAAATCATACTACAACCAAAAATAATCCTTGAAACACGGATTAAGTGGTGATGAAATTGAACAATTATTGAGTACCTTGTCAAATAAAATAACCTATAAATGGAAGATGCTACATGGGAAGACAATTTATTCATGCAGAACACGTGCAGTTAGTGAAATGTTGAGGAAAACACTTGTTATAAGTTCAAGGGCATGTTATTCCCTAGACAAATGCCTATGTTATGTATAAAACCCATTATTAATCCCTTATATATTCACATATTACATTTGTAGTGTTATATTAGTAGGCTTGTAGAACCCGTAATTGTAACCTTTCATTATAGTTATACCCTTTGTATCCTACACACACACACACACACACACACACCAAGGATACCTAGTCTTACGATCATCTTATCTCATCTATTTCCTTTTGAATTCGATATATTATAAAAGGAGGTTTCCCCCTCGAAGTGGACTATATTCTTTGAATTTTTATCAGTTTTAAAGAGTTGGATCATAACAAATAGAGTGTGAATTTGTACCATATTTTTCACATGACGTAGGTTAGTGTCATTTTTATCATGTTGTTGGAAATGACTTGTGTATTTTTCTTCTGTCAAAAATTCATTACTGTAGATCATTGACTAAAGTGCATCATATTGTCCTTATTATTTCTTGTAGTCATATTCAACCATTAGTTGTCACTACTTGTCACATTGTCCATTACAAGAGATTGGTTTGGATCTTAAATTTTCTATCCTACTCAATCTATACTATGGTTTGTGTTCATAATCAACCTTTATTTGTTATTAGTGGAATTTCAATACCTATGACATTGGTCATTGAAACATGTTGGTTTTTATCTTGAGTTTTTTATCCTACTCATTCTTATACTTTGTACCTATTTACATCCTTAAGCCTGTTCATGAATACGATGTTTATTTTACTATTTATTTATAGGTGTGGTCCACTATAGTAGTTGAAAATGAGGTTCGATTACTCTTAGCCTATGATGTTCAAATAAGCCATGACTAATCACCCATAAAATTGGTACAATCATTTAGTTGTGAGATTTATCTCAACATCAATAATGTTTCCAACTTCAAAGTACCTATGTAGTACGCTATGTCCCTTTCTTAGTAAACTAATATCAATCTTAATTTCAAACTTTACATGTATCAATATTACCTTCAAACAAATGAACATTGTGATTAATTTTCACACTCAATGTGTTAGGTTCCTACCCTAGCTCCCTTACTTAGATACTTTATTAATGTATGAGGTCATCTTCCTTGAATAAGGCCCATTAAATAGTTATATAATAGTCGATCATTGTAATAAAGGGTCCTTTTTATAAATAAGAATGAAATTGGTTGGTCATCCCTTGTTATAAGGGGAACATAGGTAGTTAATATTCTTTATGGATAGCTACATATTAAGTAGAAGGTTATGTATTTTTGTAGTATTCCATATATAAAATAGTATGAAAAACATAAATATTTTACCTAGAAATGACAAAGAAGAAATGATATAATCAAAACAATACCAAAACAATACCAGAATAACACCAAAAAGAGAACTTTGATTACTGATAGCAATTTTCACTTTCCTATTCGAGGGGGAAACCTATAGCAGAGAAAATCTCTATTACAAAATATCTAAGACTATATTTCTCATACCCTCTACTTCTATTTATACTCTATCTATCCAAAATAACAATATAGAGGAATATCCTTCTAGAAGCAGAATCTTCTATTAGGTCTTCTTACATTTGACTTATTCTTCCTTATTGCTAGGCCTTATTAATATTGACCTTTATTACATGAAATTATATTATTCTACCTACGCGAGTGGTTAGGGAGGTTAGGTTCCTGACATTCCCTCCCCCTTGGAAAACAACATTGTCCTCAATGATTCAGATGAGGGAATTGTTGTAGAATAGTGGCCATCTCCCAGGTGGCATATTCTGGAAGTGTAGCTTTCCATTGGACTAACACTTCCTGGATGGTGCACTGACGAAGATGACCCTCTCTCTGGGCCAAGACTAATTGTGTATGAAATCATATGGTACCTTTTTCATCCAACTTAGGGAGACTAGTTTGAGTTTTTCACTTAGTTCCAATCACCTTCTTTAAGCAGGAGACATGAAAAAAAAGATGGGCCTTTGAATGAATGGATAGAGCTAAGTGATAGGCCATCGATACCACATGATTGAGAACTATATAAGGACCATAAAATTTGGTCGCAAGTTTTTGACAGTGTTGATATTTTAGTGAAGTCTACTTATAAGGTTGTAGTAGAAGAAATACTTGTTCCTCTATGTTGACATGAGTTTATGACACACCATCCATGAGAAGGGAAGATCTGGTCCGAGTTTGTCTATTTAAACCAAGCCATTTGGAATAATATACCCTGAGGGGTTTTATGGCTCCATTAGCCAACTGTGATTCTACAATAATAAAAAAGAGCTAAAACTAACTAAAACTATAATCATATCAGTTAACACACCCATACAATTACTTAACTAATAATATTATTATATACAATATATATATGTAGTTACAAGGTTTAAATAAAGCCTTGTGAAAATGATGGTTTGAACTAATGACTAAGATACAAAAATAAATCCCCGGATGGGGTGCTAGTGCAGGAAATATGACACTCGAAGGAGGCATGAAGCGGCCATCATGGTGATGGACATGTGACTGGAGAGTGGCATACCACACCGCCACCCCCATGCATTTAATCCTCACTCGCGAAGGTCCATGCACCATCACTCTTGGTGCGCCTAGCCTCATCCCACCATCCCTTCCATGGCACAACTCCATGAAGTCATCTTTACTCTGCGCATGCACCGTCGCCTACTTCTGTTGCCTCGAAGTCATGCCTCCTACCAACTACATTCGCAGAGGATCCCTCCCTTCACTGAGCTCCCCTACAACCTACTTTACCTCTTGCTCCACCTCTTCTACCTATGCTTCCCCCCTGTGCCTTATTTCTCCCTCAGTTCCAAGGAAATACCAAGGCAAAGAGGAAAATCAAGGTGTGGCTCGACCTGGTAGCCAAGCCGACTATAGATGGTTCTCAGTCTGTTGCCTTCACCATCCCCTAATTATCCTGGATCATCTTCCTCGCACTCCTCTTCGTCACAACCTGGACAGGGGCCTAGTGACCTCTCGGTCCTCTCCTCCCCCTCCTCTACCTGACTAGAATGGATGGCCCTCTCGAAAAATTGCTTGGGTTTCCACCCAGGGTCCTCCTTCGATTTGGCCTCATCCTCAGTGTTGCCTCCTGCAGTGCCAGCAAATTCACTGGCGAGTGCACCCAGTATGCAAGATAACTCTTTCAGTCGGCCTCACTCGGGAGCGATAACAATTCTCCAGGGACCTCATCCAGGGCTGCACTCCTTCTCAGACTCATTACCAGACTCGCAACTGCAGGACAACCTCGCTATCCTGCAAGGTCTGGTTTTTGAGCTGTGACAAGGCTTGGACGACCTTCAGTTTCGACTGGAATTCTTGGACGAAAAAGCCTCTGAACTCCTACAAATTCTCTCCACTCTCTAGGGGGTATTCCACTCTACACCTGACATAGGCAGACAAACAATGGATGCACACGGAGGTGACTCAGGGGATGGTGGAGCACATGTTACAGGGGCTGGCGACTCGGGCTTGGCCATGCACGTGGCCATGGATGAGGAAGGCACACATGTCGAAGAAGAAGCACTTGGCAACGACATTGCTGCAAGAACGACCATGCATGAGCCCATGGAAATGGGAGGCACACTGCTCGAAGCTGAAAGGGAAGGGAATGACATGACCGCTGCCATGGAATGGGGGGGGGATAATCGTTGAAGAGGAAATCGGGGACCCATCGACCTTTTCCACCTATCAGTTTCGATGGCCATATTTTAGGCCAACTGCATGACCGACACAGGTGTCCTCATGTCACTTTAGCCCACTGTTTGACTTATTTTTCCTCATGGAGGCCAAGACCATGTTTAATTTGTTGTTTATCGATTTTAGTCTATGTTGTCTAATTTTTTGTTTATCCATAATCTACTGGTAGAAAATTTTGGCTCTTCTATTACTAGCCGGATGAACAAGTTTCCCCTTAGGGAATTTTAGTTATTACAACCCGAAACTTTGATAAATTTTGTAACTCTGGTTTCTTGAAGGTCTTTTATACAATTCTTACTTTAAAAAAAAAGATACAAAAATAAAGGAAATTGTTGTTTCACTATGAATTAAAAAATAACAAATAATGAGTGAATAATAATAGAAATGATATAAAAATAATGAACAAAGCATTAACGCTTTAATGATTTAATCATTACTCATTATCAAATCAAATAAATCCAATAAAAATGAAACTAACTAACCCGACGTTAATCAATAGTAATGAAAAGGTACTAAGCTATATTCGTCTTTCTGCATTGTGTAAGCTCCACTTAACCTGTTGTCAAGTATAAATCTATGACAAAAATAAAGAACGATATTTACTGAAGAAACTCAAGGAAATATTTTATATTTTGAAAAATATCTAATAGAAAGACAAATAGATTTTCACTCATGTGACTTTAAATTTTCGAAAATCTAAAAACGAAATCAACTCCAATCCTCAACAAATGGTATTATCAAGAACCCACCATTTGATGTAAACTCAAAATGTATAGATAAACGATTAGTGATAGATATTAAAATAACCAATGTATAATGAACCATGTAAAAGTAAACACAACATGAAAAGATAAATGTAGAATAGTCTAAAGATAATTCAATAAAAACAAGTTTTCCATGTCCATAAATTATATGAGAAACAATAATCACATTGCACAGTCTACAGAAGGACTAAAGCCAAAAAGTAAATTGCATCCCATATATTTTCAAAATGATAAATCCATCATCAGGTCCAAAAATAATTGCCCCTTATTCCTGGGAAAGCACTACTATTTAAACCAAATTCATAGTCTATTTCTCATATAATACAAGATAGAGACAGATATATTTTAATAGAGCATTTACTAAAAAAATAGCCATAAAGATAGGTCTCTTGAGACAACTATTCAAAATAGTTACATCATTCAAATATTGTTTCTCAAAAACGAAATCCCAAGTTTTTTGTAGTCCCAACTATTAATTTTTTCTTTTAACCTTTGCTCATTGATCTACTCTACACCTGAGAAAAGATAAAAATGAAATCTAAATTAAAAAAACAATCAAATAAATAAATTAAAAGACAAGCTACAAAATCTATGATTCTGTATCTAGTCTAAATAAAACCAAATAATAACAAATCTAGTTATAATTTAAACAATCCAATCATGAATTACAAGAAGAGTGTTTACCAATTAGACATTTGAAAAGGAAACATGAGACAATTTTGAATTTACAATAGCATTGAAACTAGTGGAATTTTTTATGATAGCATCTCTTGATATCGTGAAACGTTTGTTGGCTCTGGGTGAATTTGATCGGATGCGAGCTCTGAGATCCTCATTTTCCTTTTCCAAAACTAAGTTTTGAGTCATTACTTGATTTATTTGAGCCTGTATATAAGGGATGTCTTGGTAATATCTCTCGATCCAATCAAAACAACCTTCACAATACACATGTTCTAGATTTGGAAGTGGATGAGTTTGATCTAAGTTAAGAGGCTCACCCTGATCCATAATATTTTTGAGGTCATACTGGATACCTAAGAATCCCTCTTGCTCCTTTAAAAATGGAGGCAAGTTAGACACAAAATCTTATCGGGGATAATTTGTTTTAGCGGGATCATAATTGGTATCGTCAACAGAGACAGGGTCTTCAATATCAATGGTGGGGATAGGATTTTAGTGATTCTGACGTCGATTCCTAGCCATCCTGGAAAGGAGTCGGTTGTTCCTTTTGTTCTTGAAATCTATATCGTGAACTCTATGCATTTTCTATTTTCCCTTCTTCTTGATTTTAATTTCATTTTCATCAACCAAATCTTGCCCAAGATTGAGGGCGAGATATACCTTACCCTTCAATTTATCCAACACTTCCTCTAAATACTTTTTATTGATGAATTCGTTCCTCTGGTGTGTGTTTCTGAATGATTGACAAGAATCAACAGGGGTTTCAGTAGGTAACAAAGGGTCTTATGTAACTTGTAATTCAATATGAAGATCTTGCGGAGGGTGAGTCGATGGGAAAGGGCCGATAGGCTCATCAAAACACCGGGGTAAATCACTTGCTGGTTCGGGTGTGAGTGAAACAAAACCATTCCTAACCAGGAATTTTTTCCAACTATCTCCTGCCTTTGACAAATGGGAAATGACCAAGACTTGGATCAATCCATGGTGAAAGAGACTTGATTGTGAATTAGGGTTTTGTCTTTGATACAATCTAGCCATCTTCTGTAGGATTTTAAGAAGATAAAAAGGCATGTTTAACCTAAAACCTAGGAATACCATTAACAGACGTATATGAAATAAAAATACGAATCTATATCATCCCTAACAGGTGACGAATTGCTTGATCATCAATAACAAACCATGACATCGAGGCTTGAACTGATTTATGGGTGTACCTTTAACGTTGTAGCATGAATTCCTGGAAATAATTAACAGATGCCAATGAATACCTTTGATTTTTTAGATTCTTGAACCAATGGTATCCTTCTTGTGACAGGCCCGTGGCTTCCGCTATTGATTCCTTACTGACTTGGAATTGTAAGTCACCTATTTTGTCTCTAGCACTGTCAAATTTCTTGGTGAAATCTTGGGCGATTTCAAGGTTAAAACCCTCAAACGACTATATAAAATTAACCCATGCAAAGACTGCGAGATCATCCACAACATCATCGTGGGAGAGAAAATCCTGTGAGCCATTCGGATATATCCTTACTACATGGGCCATAGACTTGGTAATGATATACCAGGAAGTGTATAAAGGAGGATCCTGTGTTTGAAACCACCCGATACGAACGATATGTTTTTCATTGTCAAAGGTGGATCAATAAGTATGATTTTGGGAGAAAACCACCTTGACTACCACTTTAGCTGTTGATTAAACCCTGAAACTAAGGACAAACGCACTCGAAAACCATCTCCTATGTTAAGAGCCTAACCCCAAAATATGAAACACCACCAAACGATGCAATGAATGCGAGCTCAGACAAGCAGTACAAGGGTGTACTAGTTTAAGAGCAGGGATAATAGCCATGTAATACAATGATTAGACTATGATATGATGACCAAGGGTAGCATTCAAATAAAGGATGTGTATCATAGTTTTAGGATTACCAACTATCGTGGAGGTGTAAAGTGACAATCAAAACATTATTTGAAAAATGACCATTGCATGACATAGTTCACGCATGATTAGCTCATATCTTAATTCTATAGAGATACTCACAAAATGATATATTCAACACTCTTAAAGGCTTTAGATATCATAGGTAAAAAAAAATTAGAAGTTGTATGATGTGCTAATAATAAACATATTTCAATTTCATGCATACTAGTCATGAAATTAAAAAAAAAAGTAAATGAGAATCTATTAATTAACATAAACTAAAAAACACATCACAATTAATCAACTGATTCTTCAAACAAAAATCATAATTGAAATCTTCACAGATACAAAGAGGTTGCTAATAAAATCTTTGTTTGCCAAATTTTTCATTTTAAATATTGATGAAACAACATGAATATTTGGTTTCCAACAATGGCGACTTGTTGGGCGAAGAAGTTATCTCTGCATCATCAAAACTTTATATCAGAGAAAAGATAAATCTGAAAGTCACTAAAAAAATTATTAAACAGATTAAGGGTTTTGAAATTAACTCATAAAATTAACACAGTAAAACTAATGAAGAATGTTCTGGAAAATGATTGTAATACGAAATTTCGTTTCGATCAAAAGAAAACAATATTTATAAAAGTAACTCCAATACCGTTGATAGGGCCACTGTTGCTAGTAGGAATTTATAGCCTCGATAGGAATTCCATTTAACCCTCTCAAGTACTTCGATCCCATACAAAAATTTGTATCTATGATAAAAATATTTTGATATCTTATCAATTTAAAAACATACCTAAAATATCTTGAACCCGACATTGCTTCGCTGCCAGTAGGCCTGGTCAGTACCACAACAAAGTTGTCTTGGTATCATGTGCGCATTTACCCGCTGTCAACATACCTATTCAGTATCCAGATGGGTTTACACACAATTACCACACATTAAAGTGTTTCCAACTCTCCATAATTATTTATAAAATTTAGAGGCTTCATGATAACGAGAGAGCGAGGTGATATTGAAGATTTAACAACCATACAATCATAGGATTGATCATTAATATTGTTTCTTGTTCTTCAAGAACTGATAATTTTTATCATGGTTTGGACATTTATATTTCAATTAATAAATCATCTCGAGGATGGGGAAGCACTTTGACTTTACCTCATTATAACTAGGACGATGTAATAAGTTTAAAGATAATCGTATTTCCCTAAGATTTCAACAAAAAACCAGGAACAACGATTTGGTAGAGACTTCTAGCATAACTATCTTATAGATCACTGATCTGAGTTAAGAACTTAATGCATATATTATTGAAATGTTTCAACTACTATTAGTCAAAGGTATGATTTATAATGGATTGTGATTTAAAAATAATTCTCAAGGAAACACAAAAAGCAACAAAAGAAAATAACCAAAAATAAAACAAAAGAAATATAAAAGCTAGGGATTTTACAGGGGTAAGTCTCACTTTTCTCAGGTGAATTATTTTTTGAGACACTGGCCATTCACTGGAAAAGTGTCTAGATGTCCTTCTAAGTTGTGAAAATGAAAAGAGATAGGACCCAATTTCTCTGAAAGGACAAAAGGTCCTAGCCACATGTTTTGAAACTTAGTATGTTCCTCTTTATCCTCGTGTGCTTTGTCCCATTTGAGGACCAAATCCCCTACGTTAAAATTTATTTTTGAGGACAATATTGTATCAAACCTTTTTTTAGAAATTTGTTGATGCTGGTCTAATTTCTATTTTTCTTGTGTCCTAACTTCTTCCAATTTTAGTAAAGAGTTTATCCGACTCTCTAAAGGAGAACATTCTTTCTCCTGAACTTTATGGGATAATTGTAGAGAAGGGAGAAATACGTCTGGAGGAAGGATAACTTATCTTCCATAAATGAGGAAGAAAGGAGAATTATCGATGGAAGCTTTCAGAGTGAGTCTATCATCCCAAAGTGCCTTATATAACCACATTGTGCCAATTTTTATGATTTTACGACACTGTTCGTTTTATTATTTTGATCATATTTTTGTTTGTTGGCTCAACCAAACCATTTCCTTGGGAGTAATAACTAGCAGAGTATTTTAGCTTAATCCCTTTTTCTAAAGAAAATACATTCATGTCCAGGGAAGAGAAATAAGAAGAATTGTCGAAAACTAAACATTTAGGTATCCCAAAACGAGTGATAATATGAGAGTTTAAAAATGAAACTACCCGACTTGTGTTTACTACCCTTAATGGTAAAGCCTCAAACCATATTGTAAAATAATCCATTTTCGTAAGAATATACTTATGTTTCTATGAGGAAGGTTGGTTAATTGGTCCTATGATATCTAGGCCCCACTATTGAAATGATGTGTCTACCATAACAAACTGTAAGGGGAATGCAACCTTCTTGACTCGTCATGCGGCCTTTTGGCAGATTATACATTTGCGAGACAAAGTGTGAGAATATTTATATAAGGTGGGACAATAGTATCCATCCCTAAGTACTTTGTGGGAAGTTGTATCTCCACCAAAATGACCCCCGACATCGTTGGAATGTAGCTCAGCTAACACCTTTTCAGATTCTTCTTTTTCTAGGAAACACAAAAAAAAACCATCAAAATTCTTCCGAAACAATATATCATCAATCAATTGAAAAGATGGAGATCTAAGCCTTAGTGATCTTTTGTTTTTTGGATCAATATTTCAAGGAGTAGTTCCATGCATCAAATAAAATCTTATATCGTTATACCATGAATTAGACACAGTTTGTGTACAATATATTTGTGTTTCATTATGCATATTTTTAGTTGGTGTTGTTGTTCGATTTTATGACATTTCAATTAAACCAACTACCAATTTTCAAATGCCTTGACCCTTAACAATATGTGCGGGTATTATTTTGAGATCATACTCTTGAAGGGAGGTCATCCAATTTTCACTTTTCTCCCCTAGTTCCTTTTGTACTAATAGGTTTCTTACAACAGGGTAAGGAACAATGAATTTTATCGTGGACTTCAAAAGGTAAAATATGAAATGTTTAACCTTCTTAAAAACAATGTATTCTTGTTGATCTACTGTGGGGTAATTTAATTCTTCTCCTTTAAAAGAGGAGCTCATAAATGAAATGGGTATCTCTTTGTTTTCAACATTTTTCTGTGTAAGCACATCAACATAAGATCTGTCTGATGAAAAATTATACAACGTGAAGTCTTGGGAAAAATAAAGACTCATCAAGGAGGGAGCTTCGGCTATATATTTTCTAATAGAATTAAAATCTTAGTTCTGTTGTGGTCCCCATTTGTAAAGAAAATTATTTTTTATCAGGTTTTGCAGAGGTTTAACCATCTCATAAAAACTTCGAACAAAACATCTGACGAAATTTATTTTACCAAGAAAGGATTGCATTTCCTTTTTGGAGGAGGCTGGAGGAAGGTAGGCCATAACTTGGGTTTGTTCGGGGTCTATTATCATTCCATCCTTTGAGACTATAAATCTAAGTAATTTTCCCTTCTCTACTGCAAAGACTGACTTCTTAGGATTGAGTGAAATACCAAACTTATGATAACATTATAGTACATCCCTAATATGTGACAAGTGATCTTTCTTGTTCTTCGAAAACACAGTGACATCATTTAGGTAGATGACAACCGACTGACTGATAACGCCACGGAAATCAATGCCAATTTCCCTTTGGAAGGTGGCTCTGACATTAATCAATCTGAAAGTAATTTTTCTATAGGCATAGGTGCCCCATGGGGTGTGAAAAGTGGTTTTCAACTGATATGATGGAGACATAAGGACCTAGTTGTACCCCAAAAAACCATCTAATAAATATAGCCTTTCAGAACCAAATACTTGTTGCAAAATTTGTTCCATTGGGGGAACAGGGTAATTGTCTTTATCAAAGGCTCGGTTTAAATTTCGAAAATCGACGCAAAGTCGAATTTCTCCATTTTTCTTTCTCACTGGGACTAAGTTGGATACCTATTGAGTACGTCAGACGAGAAAAAATGATCTTGGTGGTTAGTAATTTATTTAGTTCCTTTTTTACTGTGGGTTCTAATTTAGGATGCATTTTTCTAAGTTTTTGCTAAAAAGGTTGGGTTTGGGGCTTCATGGGAATTACATGTTGTATTATGTTTGGATCAAATGTTTTTAAATTATCATATGTAAAAGAAAACACATCTTTGAATTCTTTGAGCAATTTTATGAATGCATATATTTCTTGTTCAGAACACCCTTTTCCCAAATTGATATTCTCGGGATTATCTTGCATTCCTAAATTTATAGTTTCATACAGTAATGAAGAATTGTTAGTTTTGCAATTGACCACTCCCATAAACTTGTCATGTAAATCACAAAATTTCTCTAATCTAACAACATATTTGGGGATAGATCTTACCAGATCAGATGATATTTCCACAGAATGAGGGTCGAATATTACTGTGAAATCTCCTAGGTTTTGATTGTGGGTGCTTTCATTTATTACCGCATATTGGAAAGTGTCCTCCATATGAAAAAAAATTATGATTTTTTGATCGTCATCAAACACTCGCCAATTGGTGATGTTGTTGAGAATCGATGGCCTAAATAACAATTTAACTGAAAAGGCATGAGGAGAAAAACCCTCAGCAGGTAATAATTTTGAAGTGACATTAGATAATAAATCAACTTCCAAATTACTAGACCTAGGAATGGAACTTATGTTAAAAGCGAGAAATTTACGTATTAATCCCCATACCAAGGTTTGGTATTTTTTTAGATGAGGTGATAAACAATGAATAACATTTGTTACCTGCTTGACTACAATTTCAGATTCGTTGAATACTACCAAGTTTTGCGTGTCAAGATCCAATGCCTTCTTTAGTCCCTGTAGGAGTGCTCATATTCTGTTGTGTTGTTTGTACATTCAAATTATAATTGACAAGCAATGAATTTTTTATTACCTTTGGGGTCGATTAGAACACAACCAACGCCTGCCCCTTCTCAAGATTTAGATCCATCAAAGTATAACGACCATATTTCCTCGTCATCAACAATGTTCAGTTTACTTTTCAGAGATGTCATCTGAGTATGGGATAATTTTTCATATTGTTGTTTTGGGTCGGTTATAGAGGATATTTCAGTCATGAAATTTCCAAAAAAAGTATTCATTCCTTGATCCTCGATTGTATTTACATCAGTAGTAAAAGGATCACTGGAATCGCTTCAATCCGTGACAGTTTACTTGAGGTAACATTCTATGTTTATCTTGATCTTGTTAGGCTGCCCATTTTCTGGCAATAATAGATGAGACCATTCCGTAGAAAAATAACCGTGTAACTTCTATGACCAGTCTCTGCTAAAAAATAAGCCATAAACTTCCGGATTATCAACAACAGTTATATAAATTACTTGGTGAACCTTTGGGTTAGATGACAACCTTATCAATACATTCTTAAGTTCACTAACAACCTTGACATTAGTTCTGTCTAACTGATTTATTTTTAAATTAGAAGGTCTGACTTCAACATTAATTTTCCGACACACAGATACAAGCATTACATTTGATGAGGCCCCATAATCGACCATACATTTATGTTGAAAATTTTGAAAGTTAACAAGAAAGGCAATACATTTTTTTGTGATGAGGCAACATAAGTATGTTGATTTTTCACGGTTGTACCTGAAATAGTCTTATCTAAATTTCCTACAGTTTTCTCTGATATGTCCCTTTTATTCTGATCTTAAGATGATTTTTTATCGATGACATATTTTTTTTTACTTGCATCATTTTCTGCTGATTTTCTGCTCATAGGATCATTTTTTTATTATTATCAACTATACTTTGGAGCATTTTCTATAGGATAAGAGGGAATTTAAGTAATTAAAAAATTGATATGTTGACCCTTAGTTTTTTAAGATCTTCAACCAAATCATATTATAAATCTTGGGCAACCATGTTTTGTTTGTTTTCAATTTGTTTTGGTTGTTTGGATACCGTATTCCTACTTGTTTCAGGTGGAATTTTTTTTGTACCTTTCTTCGAGTGTTATATGGATGGACAATTTCAAAATTCGCTTGGAAGATGTTTTCCAACAGATGTTCGAATATGGGAGGAGATGATTCCTCCTCATCATGTGTTTCTTCTTCACCATTTCGTCTTGATTTTCAAGAGGTACAAAAACATCGTTATCATGTGCTTCTAGTATTGCTTGTAAAGCATATTGTAATCCTTCAAAATTCAGGCCTTCTATGGTCGGGTTTGGTCTATTTGGAGTCAAAGGTTTTCTGAAAGGTGGTCTAAAATTTTATTTTCTTGTATATTCTTCTTCAATGGATCTTTTCAGGTCTACGACCTGATTAGATAATTTCTAAAAAGATTTATGTGAACTTTCCAAGTCTAAAGTCTCTTGTTGACTTTTACTTTGAGGAGCTCTAGTGAGAATTTCTATCTTACTTTTATAAGAGGAGGTTGTTTCAGCCTCAACATTTAAAAACTAAGAATGTGCTTCTCGATAAGGACCACCTCCTTAAGGGATTCTAGTAATGTGTTTTTTTTGGACCTTTTAACCCATATAGCTATATTGTTATGTAGGGATTTAGTATAGTATGAAACAATCAAGTTTTCCACAGGCATCAATTCTACAGGAATTTTTCTTTTTAGCATGAAGAGTCTCTGGTTGAAATCCTTAAATGTTTCTTTAGGGTTCATTTTCATACTAGAAAGCTCCATTACCAAAAATTCCAGAGATTTATCATCTTTAAATTTTTCTAGAAAAAAGGTTTCAAGCTTATCCCAAGAAACGATGGTTTGGGGTTGTTGAACAAAATACCAGGTCGAGTCATTTCCCTCAAAAGTGTAAGGGAATAACCTACACACAATACCCTCATGTTCGATGTTCTGAAGCCTAACAACTAACATGAATTTCTTGATATGATCTTCAATTGATTTCTTCGAATCTGGGGCGAATTTGGGTAGCCAGTTTTCCAGATGTTTGGGTAACGAGTGTTGAGGTCCAGGTATTGCCATGACATCTTGATCGAGAAAAGGTCTAGCGAGATTATTTTGGTTAGCCATGGGAGTTGGTGGGGGTCAAGGTTGAGATTTTCTAGATGAAGAATTTCCTTCGTCCTAGGATTCCTCTCTTGAAGAGGGTGGAGATGAACCAGGTGGGGACAGTGGGAGACTAGATCCCCCATCAACTACGATCAATGCTTCAAAAGGATTAGTAATATTACCACCTAATGTGTTATTGGGCAGAATAGTGTCAAGAGGTTATTCTCACATATTGGAAAAATCAAGTGGTTGATTTAGCTTTCCACTAGACTATCTGATTCAGGATAAAGCACCTTGAGTTCTCAAAATTGATTGGCGGACAATTTCTTGTACATCAATCCCTTGAGGAACTAGTGTCATTGTCTTGGCGGGAATGCCAGGTGTATTTTCTATCGTAGTGGTTTGATCAAGTATAACATTAGTGTCGAAGTGACTACGCGTCACGAAAGTAGAATGATTGTTTGGGGGAGTCATACGACCTCCTCGTGCCATCAATGATTTTCAGGCCCTCCTTCTAGCACCATTTTTTTACGTGCATTTATGACACACCATCAACGAGAAGGGAAGATCCGGTATGGGGTTGTCTTTTTAACCCAAACCATTTGGAATAATCTACCCTGACGGGTTTTATGGCTCTGTTCCCCAACTGGGATTCTACAATAATCAAAAAGAGGTAAAACTAACTAAAAGTATAATCCTATCAGTTAACACACTCATACAACTACTTAACTAATAGTAGTATTATATACAATAGATATATACAATTACAATGTTTAAATAAAAACTCGTGAAAATGATGGTTTGAACTAATGAATAAGATACAAAAATAAATGAAATTGTTATTTCACTATGAATAACAAAAAAACAAATAATGACTAAGTAAGATTAGAAATGATATAACAATAATAAACAAAGCATTTAAGTTTTAATGATTTCATCGTTACTCATTAGCAAAAAAAATAAATCCAATAAAAAGGAAACTAACTAACCTGACACTGATTAGTAGTACTGAAAAGGTACTAAGCTTTATTCGCCTTTCTGCATTGTGTAAGCTCCACTTAACCTCTTGTCAAGTATAAATCTATGACAGAAAGAAAGAACAATATTTACTGAAGAAACTCAAGGAAATCTTTTATATTTCAAAAAATATCTATGATAACAGAAAGACAAATAGATTTTCACTCATGTGACGTTAAATTGTCCAAATGATGAAAACGAAATCAACTCCAATCTTCAAAAAATGGTATTATCAACAACCCAACATTTGATGTAAACTCAAAATGCATAGATAGAAGATTAGTCATAGATATTAAAAGAACCAATGTATAATGAACCATGTAAAAGTAAACACAACATGAAAAGATAAATGTAGAACAATCTAAAGCTAATTCAATACAAATAAGTTTTCCATGTCGAGAAATTATATGAGAAACAATAATCACATTGCACAGTCTACAGAAGGACTAAATCCAAAAAGTAAACTGCATCCCATATATTTTCAAAATGATAAGTCCATCATTAGGTCCAAAAAGAATTGCCCCTTGTTCTTGGGCAAGCACTACTATTTAAACCAAATTCATAGTCTATTTATCATATCATAAAAGATAGAGACAAATATATTTTAATAGAGCATTTACTAAAAAAATAACCATAAAGATAGGCCTGTTGAGACAACTATTCAAAATACTTACATCATTCAAATATAGTTCCTCAAAAACGAAATCCCAAGTTTGTTGTAGTCCCAACTATTAATTCGTTCTTTTAAGATTTGCTCATTTATTTGTTGTACACCTGAGAAAAGAGAAAAACAAAATCTAAATTATAAAACAATCAAATAAATAAATTAAAAGACAAGCTATAGATCTATGATTATGTAGCTAGTATAAATAAAACCAAATAAAAAAAAATCCAGTTATCATTTAAACAATCCAATCGTTAATTAAAATAAGAGTGTTTACCAATTAGAACTTTGAAAAGGAAACATGAGACAATTCTGAATTTACAACAACGTTGAAATTGGTGGATTTTTTATGATAACATCTCTTGATCTCATGAAACGTTTGTTTTCCCTGGGTGAATTTGATCAGATGCCAGCTCTGAGATACTCATTTTCCTTTTCCAAAACTAAGTTTTGAGTCATTACATGATTTATTTGAGCCTGCAGCTAAGGGATGTCTTGTTAATATCTCTATATCCAATAAAAACAACCTTCACAGTACACTTGTTCTAGATTTGGTAGTGGACGAGTTTGATTTGAGTTAATAGGTTTACCCTGCTCCATAATGTTTTTGAGGTCATACTGGATACCTAAGAATCCCTCTTGCTCCTTTAAAAATGGAGGCAAGTTAGACACGAAATTCTATCGTGGATAATTTATTTTAGTGGGATCAGAACTAGTATTGTCAATAGAGATCAGGTCTTCAATATCAATGGTGGGGATAGTCTTTTCATGGTTCTGACATCAATTCCTGGCCATCTTGTAAAGGAGTTAACCGTTTCTTTTTTTCTTGAAATCTATATCCTGAACTATTTTCATTTTCTGTTTTCCTTGCCTCTTGATTTTAATTTCATTTTCATCAACCAAATATTTCCCAAGATTGTGGGTGTCATATACCTTACCCTTCAATTTATCCATCACTTCCTCTAAATACTTTTAGGGACGAATTCATTTTTCTGGTGTGTGTCTCTGATTGATTGACGAGAATCAACATGGGTTTTGGTAGGTAACGTAGGGTCTTCTGTAACTTGTAATTCGATATGAAGATCTTGTAGATAGTGAGTCGATGGGAAAGGGCCGGTAGGCTCGTCTAAAAACAAGGGTAAATCACTTACCAGTTCAGGTGTGAGTGAAACAAAACCATTCCTAACCAAGAAGTTTTTCTAGATATTTCCTGCCTTTGACAAATGGGAAATGACCAAGTCTCAGATCAAGCCATGGTGAAAGAGACTGGATTGTGAATTAGGGTTTTGTCTTTGATAAAATCTAGCCATCTTATGTAGTATCTTAGGAAGATAAAAAGGAATATTTAGCCTAAACCCTAAGAACATTAAAAAACATATATGAAATAAAAATACCAATCCATATCATCCCTCACAGGTGACTAATTTCTTGATAATCAGTAACAAACCATGTCATCGAGGCTTGAAAAGATTTATGGGTGTACCTTTAACGTTGTAGCATGACTTCCTGGAAATCATTAACAGATGCCAAGGAGTACCTTCGATTTTTAGATTCTTGAACCAACAGTCTCCTTCTCGTGATAGGCCTGTGTCTTTTGCTATTGATTCCTCACTAACTTGGAATTGTAAGTCCCCTATTTTGGCTCTATCACCGTCGAAGGTCTTGGTGAAAGCTTGGGCAATTTCAAGGTTAAAACACTCAAACGATTGTATAAACTTAACCCATCCAAAGACTATGAGATCATCCACAAAATCACTGTGGTAGAGAAACTCCCATGAGCCATTCAAATATATCCTTACTGCAGGGGCCATAGAATTGGTTACGATATACCAAGAGGTGTATAAAGGAGGAGCATGTGTTTGAAACCACCCAGTACGAACGATATGTTTTTCATTGTGAAAGCTAGCCCGATGACTATGATTTCAGGAGAAAACCACCATGACTACCACTTTAGATGTTGATTAAACCCTGAACCAGAGGAAAAATGCACTCGAAACCACCTCCTTTGTTAAGATCCTAACCCCA
Organism: Picea engelmannii; assembly: GCA_009831015.1. Classification (NCBI taxonomy): domain Eukaryota; kingdom Viridiplantae; phylum Streptophyta; class Pinopsida; order Pinales; family Pinaceae; genus Picea; species Picea engelmannii. Next base: position 52,644 of record ML808378.1, on the reverse strand, counting down.
AAATATGAAGCACGACCAAACGATGTAATGAATGCGATCTTAGGTAAGCAGGACAAGGGTGTAATGGTTTCATAGCATGGATAATAGCCATGTAATACATTGATTAGACTATGATATGATGGGCAAGGGTAGAATTCAGATAAAGGATGTGTATCATAGTTTTAGGATTAAAAAATATCATGGAGGTGTAACGTGACAATCAAAACATTATTTGAAAAATGATCATGGCATGACATAGTTCAAGAACGATTAGCTCATATCTTAATGCTATAGAGACACTCACAAAACGATATGCTCAACACTCTTAAAGGATTTTAAGATCATAGGTAAAAAAATTAGAAGTTGTATGATGTGCTAATACTAAGCTTATTTCAATTTCATGCTTAACAGTCATGAAATTGAAAAAAAAAAAGTAAATGAGAATTTATTAAAAAACATAAAATCAAAAACAAACAACAACCAATCAAGTGATTATTCAAACAAAAATCATAATTGAAATCTTTGCAGATACAAAGAGGAAGCTAATAAAATATATTTTTGTCAAATTTTTTGTTTTGAATATCGATGAAATGACATGAATATTTGGTTTCCAACACCCTTCAACAAAATGGCATTCAGAACGACCTTGATCTGCTTGTGGCTTCATGCGATTCTGAGCCATGACCAAATTCTCTTTGAGGGAACGAAGAATAATGTTGCATATTGTAATATGTTTTTAAACCTATTGAACCTTCGAGACCCCTGGCATATATGAGAGAAATGATGGGGGATTTTGGCCATAGACTGCTTCAAAAGGAGTCATGTGATTAGTTGTATGGTAAGATGTGTTGTACCACTATTTAGCTAGGGGTAACCATTAAGCCCACTGATGTTTCTGCTCAGATGAAAAACACCTCAAATATGTTTCCAAACACTTGTTGACAACTTCATTATGGCCATTCATTTGAGGGTGATAAGTAGTGCTCAGATGCAATTAGGTTCCTTGTAGCTTGAACAATTCTTGCCAAAAATTGTTGGTGAAAGTGGGGTCTCTGTCAAGGACAATAGAACTAGGCATGCCATGAAGCTTGAAGATATTATTAATGAATATTTGAGCCACTGTGTCGGCTGTGAATGGGTCTTGAAGATCACAAAAATGAGCATATTGGGAGAAACGATCTACTTCCACCATGATGATTGACTTATTTCCCGATTTAGGTAAGCCCAAAATGAAATACATAGAAATATCTCACCAAATAGAAGGGGGAATTGGAAGAGGTTCGAGTGTGCCTGGGGCTTTGATAGTTTCTCGCTTGTTGGGTTGATAGACCTCACATTCAACCACAAAGGTGCGAATGTCCTATTTTGACGCAGCCGACCCTCGGGCACGTCCGCTTCAACAAGATCTTCTTCTTCTTGGCCCGAAGAACTCCAAGGTTCTTCTATTTCCCTATCGGTAAATCTGCACCCCACAGATTCTCTTCTCCTGCGTGATCCCCTTTCCTTGACTTTATCGAAGGATCGGAACTCGGAGCTAAACAAGTCCTATGTTGATCACGAGGCTCTCAAATCCCAGAAACCCGATGTGTTAGTCAACGCTGACTTCCTCTTTCCTCTATCGGGACTTCAGCTCTATCGCGACTTCTCTACTTGCGACACCAAACACTTGGTTCTCCAACTCCCGAGTCCCGATGTGCTGAAATTCCGATATGCTCGCGAGTTGACTTTTCCCCGGTCACGTTTCCCCATCGGGACTTAGGACTTCGCGGGATCGCGAATCCTAATGCCCAAGTTTTGGGACTTCTCGCCGCGAAACCTCGATGGATTGTGCCACCTGTCCTCCACTCGCCGACTTCGCTATGACCCACACTGTCCTTCAACTGTCGGGATATCGCGTATCACAATATCGCGACTTCCGCTGCAATGATTTGGAGTCTCAACTCACGAAATCCCGATAGGCGATTTAGCGAAATAATCCAACGGCCCTAGATGGCTTGGATCAACGAATCTATTTGTCCTGAGCTCAAACTTTTCGAAAATACAACACTGTATCCCCCTCTGCACATCCACAACATCCAATGACTCATGGTGATTCGCGAATTCTCCTCGGAGAATTTTGACCGTCCGTTTCTCCCTTGTGCAATCCACAAAGTGATGAAGTGTTCTTCTACAGAACTCGTCCACTTGCTCACAAATCTACGATGCTTCTTGCAAGCCTTCTAGGCACGACTTTGTCTATACCGTCCTTTGTTGAACTCGAAGGCCTATTCCTCCTAAGATTTTCCACGACTCTCAAATCCTTCAAGAAATCTCTTGCACGCACTCCTTGTGGTAAACCCTTCAACCTCAACTGAGTGTTGAAGTCTCTCGACTCTGCGCACTCCTGTAGCAGTAGTCTTAATTCCCTTTTCTCATAATCGTAACACTGAGACTTCGTCTAGCCTGCGCACGCCTTGCATGGCTTCGGTGCCCAATCTGTACTTCTGGGAACTTAGAACAAAAGTTATCTCTATCTGAAGACTCTGTCAACGCACTCCTTGCGGACAAATTCAACTGCACTCCTTGCAGGAATTCTCTGGATCAAAATAGAGAAACAATTGAAACTAACTCCTTGTCCCCATGAATTTGAATCAAAGCTTTCTTCTACTAGTTCAAATGTCTGTACATGGGTGTTTTCATACAATTCTCTGCTTGTTCTTTTGTTCTCCTGAATGCTTCTCTTCTAAGCTCAGGGATTATTGTTACAATGATACAATGAGGGTGTCTATATCCGTTTTCCCTCTCAAACTCTAGGCTATCAAATATAGAATTAAATTCCTATCTAACTGCATTAAGTCTATTAAATGTCGACTATCTACCTAAGGACGAGAGCTATCCACTCAAGGTCCATTTACAATATACAAAGGCGCCTCCTCTTAAATGACTCATTTAAGATTTGCGCAACAGTCCCAAAGCATTTTCAAAAATTTGTGCTGGCTTGTCCAGTTGTATTCCGCTTCTACGCTGGCTCACTTGAAGTGTTGGCGATGCTCCTGCATCATATTGATACCCTCCTAGAAAAAATAATGTTTGACCCGTTCATAATTTTTGGTAAACCTTGATGCCCGACTATGGATTAGGCATGAAGTTAAAAAATAACTATGGATTTAAGTTGGGATATCTTTCATAAATACAAATGAACTTTAGAGAAGCTCTTCATTATACCAAGAGTACCCTGGAGAAATTGAAGAATTGTGTTGCAATTCATGGAGGAGGATAGAAATTTTGCGGTCTTGCAACCATTCCTGATGAACATCTTGGAGCCAATCTAGTAGAATGAAGGAGAGGGAGAAAAGAGAGTCATATTCTTTATATTTCCAGGAAAGAGAATCAACCACTACATTTTCCTTTCCCTTCTTGTAAATAATTTCATATTCATAGTCAAATAGCTCGGTCACCCATTTTTATTGCACCAAGGATGAAATTTGTTGTTCAAGGAAATACTTGGGACTCTGATGATTAGTTTTGATTTGGAATCGTTGACCCAATAAAGAAGGACGCCAGAGATCCACAACATGCAGAATATATAACATTTCCTTTTCATAAATGGATTGGCCCAAATATTTCTTTGAATGTTGTTTTCTAGTAAAGGCCAAGGGCTTGCCATCTTGCATGAGGACGGATCCAATCCATTTCTTGGAAGCATCACATTCCAATACACATGTATTTGTGAAGTATGGGAGAGCTAGGAAAGGGGTTGAGCACATAAAATCTTTTAATTCTTTGAAGGCATGATCTATAGCTGAATTCCAAGTGAATGCATTCTTTTTAAGGATGGAAGTGAGAGGATCTCCAATCTTTCCATAATTTCAAACAAACTTCTTATAATAGCCCGTTAAACCCACAAAACCATGCAAGCTCTTAATAATTTTATGGTGAGGCCAATCTTTCATAGATTCAATTTTTTTACGATCCACGTGGACACCATCCTTGCCGACAATATGACCCAGGTATTCCACTTCTGAGGCACCAAAGGCACATTTAGATTGTTTAAGGAAAATATCATGTTTAGAGAGTAAATGGAGAACTTGATTCACATGGGAGAGATGGGATGGCCAAGTTTTACTATAGATGAGAATATAATCAACAAAAACTAAGACAAAATGACAAAGAAAAGGAAAGAAGACATGATTCATAAGAATTTCGAAAGTGGAAGGAGCATTACACAATCCAAAGGGAATTACCAAGAATTCATAATGACCCTCACGAGTGAGAAATGAAATCTTGTGAATGTCTTCTTATTTCATACGGATATGGTGGTATCGAGAGCGTAGAGCCAATTTGTTGAAGTACTAAGCACCATTCAATTCATCCAAGAGTTCATTAATGACATGAATGGGGAATTGTTTTTTGATTGTGAGTTTGTTGAGGGCTTGAAAATCAGGACAAATGCACCAAGTACCTTATTTATTGAGTACCATGACAATAGGAAAGAATTGGGGCTAGTATTGGCATGGATAACATCGACTTCGATTTATTCATGAACACTTCTTTGAATTCATGGGATGAGAAGGATGGAATAATCATGGACTCCAAGGGAAGGGGGAAGGTATTGGAGGGTGGTAAAAGCAACATGGTGGTGAGAGAGGATATATTGGAGGTTGATATGCATAGAATGTGTCTGAATAACATGAGTGGAGTGGAGTTGGGATATAATTCCTGAATGACCTTTTTGAGGAACTTTTCCATGCGATGGGAATTGATGATCTAAGGGGAGCCAACGGGGATTCCTTGGAACTTATAATATTATCCCTCCTATTGGAATTACATGGTTAAGTCCTTAAAATCCATGAGAATGGGGCCTAGAGAACATAATCATTTGACACCAAGAATAGTGTCACAACCACCCATGTCTATAGAAAAAATATGGGATTTTAGGTGATACTAACCAATTTGGAGTCGCAAATTTTCACATCTTCCCCCACATTTCATGGAACCACCATTGGAAATCAATATTTGAAAATTATATATGGCACGGATGTAACAATTGACTTCTTGGGAAATGCACAATGAATAAAGTTATTGGTGCTACCATTGTCCACAACGATGATGCATTTTCTATTTTTGATGTAACCAATTAATTTGAGAGTCTGGAGAGAAGAGAAGCTAGTGAAAATTTTTGTTAATTCCTTCATCAACTTAAAAGGAAATTGTGTACCTTGGTCTGTGAAAATATCACGAGGAACATCAAAGTGAGTAAGAATATCTTCATAAATAAAATCAACAACATATTTTTCAGTATCCCTAAACAATTTTTTTTCCTCTACCCACTTAGTGACATAATCTGTGCAAACAAGAATATAGTTCTTCTTACAAGACATGGGGGAAATTGGTCCTACAAAATGAAGGGCCCATTTCTCAAAAGTTTCTATCATAATCTAGGTACGTAAGGGCATTTCATTAGCTGACATGGGTCTTCCTATCCTTCAACAACTATCACAACTTCTCACATATTTGGAAACATCCTTAAAAATGCTAGGCCAATAGTAACCTGAATGTAAAACCTTATATGTTGTACATTTATTGGAAAAATTTCCACGACATCGTCCATCATGAAAAATTCATAGGATTTCTACTATCACATCTTCCCAGACACATATACGAATAATCAAATTTGGTCCTACATGAAAAAGTTCATGGCCAACCCATGAGTAGTTATCACTTTGTGCTATAATTTGACACTTTTCATGAGGTGATAAATGAGCTAGTAATTTTCTATTAGCTAAATAATTTTCCATATCTTAAAACCACATAGTGTTTACAGAGATGGAAAATACACTCTCATATGGAGAAATATCATCAACATGAATACTATCACCTTCATTATTAATGTGAGAGATAAAATCAACTACCAAGTTCTCTTTTCTTGATCGGTCATGGGCGGTGATATTGAAATCTTGTAATAAAGGTAGACACCTAGTTACTCAACCATTGGTAATAGGTTTTTTCATGACAAATGTAATGGCATAGTGATCTGTATGTACAAACACATCATATCCTGTGATATAATGTGAAACTTGTTGATGGCATGGATGACTCCCAAGAATTCATTCTCAGTGACTGTATATTTTATCTTAGCAGGGGTCAAGTTCATACTCACAAAGTAAATGACATAGGATTGTTGATATTCTTTTTGTCCTAACACTCCTCCTATTGTAGTATCGGAGGCATCAATGAATATATGAAATGGAAGGGCCCAATTAGTTCCCCTAATAATTGGTGCCACAAATAATTTAGTGTTTAGAGTTTCAAAGGTGGTTTGACAATGGTCAATCCAAAGAAAGTCAACATATTTTGTAAGTAATCCAAACATTGGTGAGACAATCTTTGTAAAATTTTCAATGAATCGTCGGTAGTATCCAACATGTCCAAGAAAGCTTCTCACCTCTTTTTGAGTTTTGGAGGTGGGAGTTTGAAAATTACCTCAATCTTAGCAGAATCCACTTTAATCGCTTTAGATGAAACATGATTCCCTAAGACTACTCCTTGATTCAATAACATTTTACACTTCTCGGGACTTAAGGATAAATTCATCTCTTGACATCTAATAAAAACATTCTTTAGGTTATCTATGGATTATTGATAAGTATTACCATATACGATAAAATTGTCCATATACACTTCCACACAGTCATGAATGAGGTCAAAAAATATCCCTAATACTGCTCGATGGAATGTGGCGGGAGTGTTACACATACCAAATTGGAGGACCCTATAGGCATAAGTTCCCCAAGGACAAGTGAAAGTAGTCTTGTACTAGTCCTTAGTTTCTATTAGAATTTGATTGTATCTACTATATCCATCAAGTAAGGAAAATTATCGCTTTCTTGACAAGCTATCCAAGACTTGGTCAATGAAGGGAAGAAGAAAATCATCCTTAAGAGTGGCCTTATTAAGATCCCGGAAGTCAACACAAATTCTCCATTTTCTGGTTACTTTATTTGGAACCACTACAAGCAGGGATACCCATTTTCTATCACAAATTGGATAAATAAAATAGACATTCAATATTTTATGTAGTTACTACTTCACTATATCTTTGAGTGTCAGATTCATCCCTCTCCGAGGTTTCTTAACAAGTGTTACTTCTACTTGGGTATATGTTGGTTTTTTCCTTTTACCTATCTACTCTTCTTGGTATTGAGGGATTCTGATTTTGATTCTCATTGACCATTACAGATTGACCCTGGTTAAGAACTAAGAAGCTTCCCAAAAAAATCCCTTAAATACTATCGACCCCTCTGGTGACCTAAAAGGCAACACATTACATAGAGTGCACTGCGTAGTCTCAGTGGAGATAACTCTATGTGTAGCTACAATACTTAGGTATTTGCAACCAGAGATTGAGCGAGATCTGTGTTTATGCGCCGTAACCTTTATTCGATACATTTAAAAACTAGTTATATCATTCATTTTATGCATGCACGTAAAATACCATATCTACTAGTTACTTAATTAATTCAACATTCACTAACTAATCAGACATAAAGACACATTCATACATTCATATAACACAGTTTTATCGTGGTTCACCCCTTCCTGTGATATGTCGAAAAATATCTAGCTCTTAGGATTTTATTATAGTTTAGAAAGATATCACGTCACATATGGTTACAGTCTTAGTTCCTAGTCTCTCCCTTAGGCTAATCGATCCCTACGAGGCTGACTAGATCGCACTAGGATCCTCATCCTGTGATCTAACCCTTAGGATAGAGTCACTCATGCCTTCTCTATCTCACCATATTAATACTTATGTAGTCCTTACAATTATCTTCCTCTATGTCCCTCTTTGTGTCTCATCTCTCCCTCCATCTCTCCTAAGAACTACTTATTTATATCTTTGGATCACCAGCCATTACAATGCATTACCAAAACCATAACCCTAGTGTCGTTAGGTATTCCATGCATGCGTGCATGCTTCTTTTCCTTCCAGCTGTATTTTTCCTCTTGCATGATTCTCTTCCAAAAATAGATTTTTTTCCTGATTTGACCTGCATCTAACAGGCCCCCAACACTAACATGTGGCTCGTCTCGAGCCACCTAAACCTTTTGTGCTTCATCGATATTTCCTGTGATCACTTAGAACTTCTTTGTGAGCTCATTTTCTTGGGTTTGGGCCTGCATGGTCTTCTCCTTGAGTGCATCCAATACCTGCACTACAATCCTGTCATTGACCATCTCTGTACACTCTGCTTGAGTTTGTGCCATGTTCCTCTTTTCGTCTTCTGCCTACGCAATGAATTTTGTTTCCCTCTCCTTGAGTGGTTCCATTTGAGGTTGGCACTCCTTTTTCTATGTCTGTGCAACGGTGAGTTATTCTTGGAGTTTATTCATATCCTGCATTCCTTTGACGCACTCCATGATCATAATTGTCTTCTTCCTCCTCTTCATGATCCCACTGCTGGACCTATTGATCCTCTTCCAGCTTCGTCCAAAGTTGTTCTTCTTTCTCGAACAAGTCAGTCGTCGCATGGACTTGTCTCTTTATCTCCTTTACCTATGTTGTTTCCTCCTGCTTCCTCTTCTCCTTCACCTTTGGTGGAGTGGTAGGTATGAGCTTCTCCCGGAGGTGCTCGATCTCCTGTCTGTATTGATTGATTGTCTTCACAATCTAATCAATCTTTTGTGTCACCGTGAGTTCCTTCGTTTGCATTATCTTTGATATTTTCTCATAGGATACGGCCAATTCCTACTCCATCCTATCCATGTGGTCCTTTTCATCTTTGGTCTTGAGCTTCACCTGCTCAAGTACTAATTCCAACTTGTTTTGATTGTCCCTTGTCTGTTGCAATTCTATTACATCTGTGTGTGCACATGAATATATGATCCAGGTGGATATCAGTGGCCACCCACCTTCTCCAACTGGCCCAAAACATGTTTCTGGCAATTTTGGTAATTTACTGTTTTTAACAGTTTTTAACTTCCGAGGCCATTTTGAGGCCCTAAACGATGTTTTTTGAGAAAACAGGGAGCAACATGGATCAATGTTTCTCACCCAAAAGTTGTATTTCTCAGATAGATCTTTCCAATGAGCTATTATACACCTAAAATGGAAATCGTATGCAAAAGTTACGACCTCGGGAAGTTGATGCACCAACTTACCCAAACGAGGCCCACATGACTTTTGGTGCTTCATATCCTAGGGTTAGGTTTTTTTGATGTCTAGGGTTTCTGGAATTTCTGCTTATTGTAAAAATGACTTTAGAGCCTCATTGTAATCATATTCTCACGGATGCGAGTAGCCATCACATCTCTTCTCAGAGATAAGCTACCACCATTCTAGCGAGTCTTTCACTCTGTATTTTACAGTCTCTGTACATTTATTTCGTTAATAGAAATCATGTATTACTATATATTTGTGACTCTTGTTATATTTCCACTATATCTCTGTTATATTGTTGTCTCTCTTGCAATATCTCTGAATATTTCTATGTTATATCTCTGCTCTCATTTTGTGCTGAAAATAATCTGGATCAATGGTATCAGAGTAGGCTGCTCTTGATCGTTTTTCAGTGCATGTCCCCGACGAGGTTCGAGTATAGAAAGTTGGGTCTCGAGCTTGTATCTCTTGAGAAAAATCGCTCTCTCACACCCAAGAAACCCTCAATGGCAGAAGAAAAGAAAAACGATGGAGCAGACGATCCTATCAGTGTGTTGCTTGAGCAAGCTCTCACGCGACAGAGGGACGAAATGATGGAGAATTGTTCCCACATCCTTCAACCCCTGTCGATAACATCAGGCGCATATTCATCAAGCGACCACTTTGGAGGCACCTCACCTTTCAAGGTACAGGTTAATTTTGATATTCCCGTATTTGAAGGTCAAATAGATGTAGATGTCGTAGATAAATGGTTAAATCTGCTAGAAGGTTATTTCTCTGTTCATAATTTTTCAGACAAGGAAAAGATCACCTTCGCACTCCTTAAGTCTCTCCCCCATGTCAAACATTGGTGGGAAACTTATTGGGAGGAGAGTTCCACAGAGGAGTCTGGAATATATGGGGCTGAGCCCACTTGGGACTTTTTTATGGATGCGGTAAAGGAACAGTACTACCCTATTGGCAACTATGAGGACCAGTACATGAGATGGACCACACTGCGGCAAGAGAGGGGGAAATCAGTTCCGGAGTTCACCAATAGCTTCCATACCTTGTTCACCAAGTTGGGTATCAAAGACTCCGAACGGCATTTGGTTTTGAAATACCGTCGGGCTCTACACACATACATCCAAATTGAAATGGATTTTTTGAATATCTCATCACTCGGTGTTGCCTATCGATATGTTGTTAAAATCGAGCAGAAATTTAAGCACCAGAACAAACGGGAGTTCGGGTCTGCAAATCCACAACAACCAAAGTATGACAAAGACATCCCTAACAAACAGTCTCCCAAAAACCAGTCCAAGCCACATGAAAAGAAGGTTCACGGGAAGACAAAGAAGGACACCGGAAAATGGTGTGATTTCCACAAAATCCCCTGGCACAACACCGATGAATGTCTCTCAAAAAAGTCATTGGTGGCCGAGATCAAAGACAAGGAGCCAAACCCTGATTTAGAATCTGATTTTGAAAATAATGGGAAAAGACAGATCATCGACACAGACCCCACTGCTATTGTCGCAACCGCAACAATTCAACCAGAAGAACCAACAAATCCTTAAGAGGGGGAGCACCTTTTGCATTCACAGATGTGGGTGAAGGGGACCCCACTGCATTTTATTGTTTATAGAGGAAGCCAAAAGAAACTCATCTCAACAGAGGTTGTCAAACAGTTGGGATTGTCGACAACACCACACCCGCAATGATACAGCATTGGGTGGCTTCGCCAAGGACGAGATCTTCGTGTCAGCCAGCAGTGTCGATTGTCATACGGAATCCAACCCTTTAAGGATGAGGTATTATGTGATGTTTCCCCACTGGATGTCTGTGATGTTCTCTTGGGCCAGCCATATATGTGGAAACACCATGCTATCTATGAGTCTCGACCCCGTAGTGTCATTATTACTCTGGGGTGTCATCTCTAGAGGATACTAGAGGTAGTTCCAACTACTGCCCCACCTAAACAGTGCCACAAGGTAGTATCTCATACTACAAAATTCATCTTCTCCACAATCTGTTCAAAAAGGGAACAAAAGGATACTGCAACCACTACAGCCTCGGCCCAAGCACCTTCTATCCACCAGAAGCAGGTCGACAAGGTTGCAACAAAGGACAAAGATTCATTTTGCACACAATCATCTCATGTAGCCAGACTGGTTAAAAAGGTCCAACCGCTCCAGCCACAAGTTCGTGATGACCTTCAACAAACCAAGCAACGCGACGGTTCCAACAAGGCAAGCAACTCACCAAGATTCAGATTCAACAATCACTTTCCCCTCTCCCCTGGGAACTCAATCCAATGGATACCATTGATTCCTAAGGAGGGAGGATTGATCCATGTGGATATCAGTGGCCACCCACTTTCTCCAACTGGCCCAAAACATGTTTCTGGCAATTTTGGTAATTTACTATTTTTAGCAGTTTTTAACTTCCAGGGCCATTTTGAGGCCCTAAACGATGTTTTTTTGAGAAAACAGGGAGCAACATGGATCATAGATCATTGTCTCTTACCCAAAATATGTATTTCTCGGATATATCTTTCCAATGAGCTATTATACGCCTAAAACGGAGATCGTATGCAAAAGTTACGACCCTGGGAAGTTGATGCACCAACTTACCCAAACGGGGCCCACATGACTTTTGGCGCTTCATCTCCTACGATTAGGTTTTTTGGATGTATAGGGTTTTTGGAATTCCTTCTTATTGTAAAAATTCCTTCAGAGCCTCATTGTAATCATCTTCTCATGGATGTGAGTAGCCGTCACATCTCTTCTCAGAGATAAGCTATCACCATTCTAGCGAGTCTTTCACTCTGTATTTTACAGTCTCTGTACATTTATTTTGTTAATAGAAATCGTGTATTACTGTATATCTATGACTCTTGTTATATTTCCGCTATATCTCTATTATATTGTTGTATCTCGTGCAATATCTCTAAATATTTCTATGTTATATCTCCGCTCTCATTTCGTGCCGAAAATAATCTGGATCACTATACCTCCTGTGCGATGATGACTTGCAGTTTATACAAGGCCTTGGTTGGTATCCACTTCAATACCAATTGTATTTGGGCCAAGTACTTCATGGGTGTCTTCCCCACAATTTCATCCATTCACAACATTTTGGGTGTGATGTGAAATGTTGAGCTCGGTTGTGCTATTTTCTGGATCCTTTCCTTCTCGCTTGATCCAACTTCACCTCCTATATGTGATGTTGATGGGAATGTTCCTATGTTGTTGTCGGCACTATGTGCTTCTCTGAGATGTTGGAGGATCTGTCACATGTATGCAATCTCCTCCTCAATCATGTCCCTTTCGTGCTGAGCATTGTCAAAATCCTCCACTGTGCAATCCTCGACCATTTGGTCCACCGTGTCCTGATTGTCCTTTGTGATCGTGTATTCTGGGGGTGGTTTGTGTGCTTTAGATTTCTTTCCTGCACCCCCTATTTGGATGACTAGCCTCTTAGTTTGGCCCTATTTTTGTGGTTCCTTATGTTGTCTTTGTATATTTCTCTTGTACCTGTGGTGCCTGTGTGTTGTTCTTGTTCCTTGCCTGAGTGCTTTTCTTGGATGACACCTCTTTTTCTATTGCACCATGTTTTGACCTTTCCTTTGCTTCTCGGGCACTATTATCTCTTCGGAAAGTGTTTGTCCCTGTCCTACCTCCTCCTCCATTCTTGCGGGAATTTATTGATTCAAGACTGGAATACTCAAGTCATCATCCCAATCCTTAATGGCCATCTCTATGTCCACCTCCTTGATGCAGTAGCGTAGTTATAGACATTGATTGTCAAGATCTTTCTGTGCCTAGATCCACATTTCATGTCTAATTTATTTGAAGTTGGCTATGCTCTTATACCATGCGTCCACTTCCGACGTCACTCTCCAAGTGTTAGCGATGGTCTCCTATAGATCGTTTTGATATCCTTCTAATATAGTTGCATTCACCTTTCTATTCTTGGGGTCCAAAGAAGACTCCCGCGATAAGTATCGTGCTCCGTGGAAAGGATTGGGTCTTGTGGAAAAGAATGAATACTTATGCTCCTTCCATCCGATCAAGGCGATTAGGATGAGTAGCCATGAATAGTGAAATTATGTCCCCAGATCCTGCATGCCTTGCAGTCATCTAGGAACAAATTCACCAAATACGGGTCTTAGCTGAGTGTGGTTCCCTCCGCACACTGTGTTTCATATGCAACAACCTTGGCAGGGACTGTTGATATTGAGAGGGGGATGAATCGGTATCAAGTATAATTTAAAACCTTTTTCAACTTAT
>ML808378.1:7721-35878 GCA_009831015.1 Picea engelmannii | reverse complement strand
CATATCTAGTGGTCTCGCATTGATAATCCCCCTAATTTTTTCTCCTCCTAAATCCTTTAGTTGTACAACTCCCCCATATGTGACAGTATTTACTTTGTATGGTCCTAACCAATGCATTCTGAGTTTTCCTGGGTGCTGAAGGGATTTAATATCATACACTAAGACTAAGTCTCCTTCCTTGAAATCCTTTCTCTTGATATGTCTGTCATGCTAAGATTTATCCCTTGCTTTCTATACTTCTTGGTGGAACCCTGATATCCTATCTTCCTCCATGATCATCAGTTGATTTAGCCTTTCATGTACTGCGCCTCATTCTGTCATGTTTGTAATTGCTGTTATGCGCAGACTAGATACCAAAAATTCTAATGGAACCATAGCTTCTTTTCCATATACCAATATGAATGGCATTTGTCTTGTCAATTTATTGCATGTGGTCCTATATGCCCACAATAATGTTGATATCTTCAAGTACCAATCATCCCTATTTACATTGTAGATCTTCGTTAGTGCATTTTCAAGGATTTTGTTAAAGGATTCCACTGTTCCATTTTCTTGAGGATGATATGGTGTAATCTTTTGATGATGAACTTCAAATTCCACAGTCATAGCCTTAATAGTATTATTAATGAAGTGAGTTCCTTGGTCACTCATCAAAATCCTCGAGCAACGAAATCTAGTGATCACTTGCTCCAACAAGAAGTGTGTTGTTGTCTCTGCACTGCAATGTTTTAATGATGCTACTTTCGCCCATCTTGTCAGGTATTCCATCGCAGTAATAATGTACCTCGCTCCTAACATTTGTTTCGGTGGTTTAATTGGTCCCACAAAATCTATTTCCCATTTTTCAAATACCTGCAAAGTTACTTATGGTAGTAGGGGCATGTCGTCCCTTCTATTCGGTTTATCAACCCTCTTACATACATCAAATTTCTGGAAGTAGTCTGTTGAGTCTTTGTGCATGGATGACCACCATAATACTGCGCACAATACCTTCTTCATGGTATCTTTTCTTACATAATGTCCTCCTGTTATTCCCTTGTGGGATTCTTCTAAGATCTTTGGTATTTTTTGTTCTAGCACACTTCTTATCAAGATGATATCTGCACCCATTTTGTATAAATGTCCTACAAGTAATTGATAGTCTGCAGCCTTGACTACTAGATTTTTCTTCTGCACAGTGTTGTGTTTCTGTGGCGCAATCCCTATACTCAAGTATTGTATGATGTTTGTGAAGTATTCATCAACTATCTAGACTCAAAATAATTGTGCATCGGGAAATTGGACCTCTAGATTCATGGGTTCCTCTATGTTAGTGATCCTTGACAGGTGATCAGGTTCTGTGTTTAACTTCCCTGGTTTGACTATCACTTCAAGTTCAAATTCTTGAAATAGCAATAACCATCTACAAATTATCCCCCCCAACACTGGCTTGTTGACGAGGTATTTGAGCATGAAATGATATGTGAGCATCTTGAAATGTTTCCACAATAAATAATGCCTGAATTTCTAAACCACACAGACCATAGCTAAGCCTTCCCTCTCTGTGGTGTTGTAGTTCTACTCCAATTCTGACAGTTTCTGCTAGAAAATTCTATTAGGTGGTCAAATTCTCTTGCTCCTGGCTGCACCAGAATAGTTCCAAGTGTTATGGCCATTGCATCTACATGTACGTGGAATGTATTTTCCCAATCTGGGAATACTAGTATTGGTGTGGTTACCATCTTCTCTTTGAGGGTATCTAGACCATGCTGACAGTCCTCATTCCACTAGAAATTTGTGTCTTTCCTTAGTAATTTATCCATTGGTGTAGTGATCTACGCATACCCATTTATAAATTTCCTGTAGTATTCTGTGTGTCCTAATGTCGCTCTTAGTTGACAGACTATTTTTGGTGGTGGCAGGTTAACAATGACTGCAATCTTGGAAGGATCCCAAATGACCAATCTTGGCTTACATACTATATGGACCAATAGTATCCAAAATGGTGTTATGAAGATGCACTTCTTGATATTTAACGATATCTTGCACTGCCTTCATCTTTCTAACATCATCCGCAAGACCAATACATGGTCTTTCAACATAATATAGACTGTCCAATCGTCCAGATATACCTCTAGGATCTGGTGGATAAATTCTTTAAATGCAACTATGACTACTCTGGAAAATATTGCTAGTGCATTCTTCAGTCCAAATGGCATGACTGTATACTGGTAAGATCCCCATTCCATGGAAGAAGTGGTATTGTATCTATCTTCTGGTGCTATCTTGATATGATGGTATCCTGAGAACCCGTTGGTAAATGAATAAGCTTCATTTCCCCCTACATTCTCCAAAACTTCATCTGTGAACGAGGTAGGGAACGGGTCATGCAGGAACGCATCATTCAACTTCCTCAAGTAGACACATATTATTATCCCCCCTTGTTTCTTCTCCTGAACTACCATCGGGCTTATCCATTCTGATTCTTCTATAGGTTCTATGATTCCAGCCTCCAACATCCTATCGATCTCAACTTTGACTTTTTCCTTATATATCGGTTTTAGTCTGTATGGCCGTTGTCTGATCAGTATTGCCTCATATATGTGTGGCATATTCATTTCACCTAGCACTCTTTTTGTGCCTTTCATTTCTATGAATTTTTTTGGGAATTGGTTGTTGTACTCGTGCAGTAGCTCTATTATACTTTCCATTGTTTGCTCATCCCAATAGTCTACAATGCTAGCCATTTTGGGGTTCCCAACTGTCCCAATATTGAATTTCTTCACTTTGATCGGCACAAAAATCACTTACGATTCCATAGGTGTACCTTCCACTTCTCTCTCACCTTCAACTTCCTCAAGCTGGATAATGCATAGGTCATCTTGATCTGGTTCTTCTTCCTTCACATGGTAGCATGAAAATAGTTATTTTACTATCTATCTGTTTTATTTTTGTTCTTCTATTATGAGTTCAACTTCTATTTCCTTAGTGAATATCACCCCCCTGAATTTCTTTAAGTTCTCTGTCTATGTTGGGGTTCTCATGCTGAAATGAGAAAGAATCTGTGAAGTTCTGTTGTAATACCGTCTGGCTCGTAGTTCCTCTGCGCAGTTCTTTTTTTGTATACCGATTTGTTTGGATTCCCTCTAATGTGTGCATGAAATAGTGAGGTCATTCCTCTAGTGGTGTCATTTTCCATAGTGCTCTGCACTTCTTGAACTATTTTGCTAGTGCCCCATGTACATCATATTTTTTTTGTTGGTTTATTCCTTGTTCTGTGCCAAACCTAATGCACAGTAACCACTTACATTGGTACCAGTACTAGATCATTTCTTTGTGCTCACCCCACCATCTCGTAGGTGTTTCCTTCAGTGATATATGTAGGGCTAGGATTCTATGATTTTATAACACTTCATCTTCCTACCGTGTTAATAATTCTTCTAGGTCATTCACCCCATGAAATCTAGGAGGTTCCCTTATCTCCGTACTTACCCATCTTACTGCACGGTCTATTCTTTCCCATATACTTATGGAGACCTCGTGTAACCTCTGTTGCCAATTTTCTAAGCATGTCTCTGAGTTTGATGCACATGAGGTGATGCTTCTCCAAATGAGTACCACACGTGCAGTTGGGTTTATGTAATATTCATCTCACACAGTTGTTTTCTATAACTGGTTAATTTCCTCTAGGTCCAAGCAAGTAGGATCTATGAACCTTTTCCCCCTCTGATGGGTCCAATGGCGCACTGACTCTTTATTCTCTTGAATCAAAGGCATTTTTCCTCATCTTCAGGTTGATTATGGTCTGGTTATCAAATTCCCAATCCAAGGCAAGCAATGCTAGATAAGGTGTTTTGCCAACCACTATCTCGATTACTTCGAAGTCGACTTTAGTCCGTACTCCATCCAGGTCTACTGTTGCTCCTTTTTGTCTTCCAATTGGTAAGAATCTATGTTGATTTGATAGTTTTTGTTGAACCGGTTAATATCCTAATGTGGTTATCCAGGTGGATATCGGTGGCCACCCACCTTTTCTGACTGGCCCAAAACAATTTTCTGGCAATTTTGGCAATTTACTATTTTTAGCAGTTTCAACTTTTAGGTCAAATTTCAGGGCCCAAATGAAGGTTTTTAGATATATAGGTTCTCAATGATATCCTACAACATTATTTGTCCCCCAAAATTAATATCCTCGATGATACCTTTCCAACGAGCTATCATATGCCTAAAACGAAGATCGTATGCAAAAGTTGTGACCCCGGGAGGTTAATGTAGTAACTTACCCAAATGGGGCCCAAATGGCTTTTGGTGCTTCATCTCCTAGGGTTAGGTTTTTGGACGTCTAGGGTTTTTTAATTCCTGGTTATTGTAAAAATGGCTTAAGAGCCTCATTGTAATCATCTTCTTACAAATGCGAGTAGCAGTCACATCTCTTCTCAGAGATAAGTTGTCACCATTCAAGCGAGTCTTCACTCTGTATTTTTACAGTCTCTGTACATTTCTTTGATTAATAGAAATCGTGTATTACTGTATATATGTGTTTATGGTTGCATATCCGATGCATTTTTGTTATATTATTGAATATATACAATATCTCTATGCATTCTTTATTATATCTCCGTTGTCATTTTGTGCCGAAAATAATCCGGATCATGTGGGCTCCCCCATACATTTCCATGTCTTCTTGGGTAATACATTAACTTCAGATCCTAAATCCAGTATGATATATCCCATGTTAAAATCTCCTATGTTAGTGTTCAGCCTGAATTCCCTACTTTTTCTCCTTATTGTATGTAGGTGATTGACTGTTTTTTGTTCTAACTTTTCTTCTGCTTCTATGGTACATCTTTCTAGCATGTTTTGTAATACTTTAACAGAGGATGGATCATTTAGTAGTTTTACACATGATTTCAAAAATCCTTTAATCGTACTTACTTTTCCCAGTGGCTGTGTTTATTTGGTGTGATCCAACGATGAAGGCATCTTGTACTCAGGTACTTCCTTACTATGCTACGCGATCGATGTCGATGTAATGTTCGGCTTCATAAATTCTTCTCTGTCTTTCTTGAATATATCCTTCTCATTTTGTGTGTCAAACTGTGTCCTTGGTTCGACATTATTCTTGTCCCATTAGTGTTGTGTTGGTTCTTGTAGTACCGCGTCGTTTTCTATATTATCTCTGCTTCATGTAACTATGTTGATGTTTCTTCCTTCATCCCTCACTTCCACTAAAATCCACTAAACATTCTGATTGTTCTGATTTCTCTTATCCTGGATCTTCCCTAATAGTCTGGGGCATTCTTTTGTGTCATGATACGATGCGCGAAAATACATATAGGTCACTGGTGGAAGTGGGAATTCTCTTGCATAGTGTCCTAGTTGTTGAAAATTGTGACATACCACTGGTCCTATACCTCTTCCAAAGCCTCCGCTTTCTCTTCCCCTGCCTCTGTAGCCATCTCAATCCCATCATGATGTGTTATATTGAGGCTCTTGGTTATATTGTGGGGTATTATAGTGTGGATGTGCGATGTTGTATGGTTGTTTCGTAGTGTTATACTATTGTTGCGCAGTGTTGTATGGGGATGGAACTTGATTAAACTGGGGTGCAGCTTGCCTAGTCATCTTTTTTTCCTGCACCTTGTATGCATCTGATGTTCTTTCCCTCATCAATTCCATGGTTCTGCAATATTTTTCATCATGTCCTACTAACTTACAAAAGTTGCAATATGAACTCTTAGGTATTATCTGGTACTTCTGCATGATTAGGTAGTGATATGGATCGTGACCATGTTTCTTACATATCTCGCACCATAGTCCTCATGTTGGTAATGGATTTGGAATTCTTGCTGCCATGTACTATGTGAATGTTGGACATTCGTTCATATGGTGTGCTTATGTCCTACATGTGGTACACCAAACGACTCCTCTTTTGTCCTTGTTCTTGTTCTGGTTTAGATGGAATGTTAATTTCTTCATATCCTCCTTCATCTACTCGATGGATGGATCTATCTTCTGATATTGGTTCTCTTCCAGTTCGTGGGCTACTTGTAGAGCCTCTGCCTACGTATGAAACTTTTGTTGTCATAGTGGATATTTCAAGTGTGTTAATAGTGAATTGATGAACAAGTTCCTATGTTGCATAGTTTTCATGATTAGTTTTCCCTTTAGCCCCTTGAATCTTTGGTCAAACTCCCATACATATTCTCCTAGTTTTTGTTTGATCTCTATAATCTCGTTCATGTATTGATCTTCTGAACTCAGCTTTTGTAACTCATTTATCAACAACATCTTGATATCTCCAATCGTTCTGGTGGTCTCCGACGGACTTTTTGTAGCTATACTCATATACCAATCCAGTGCATGATCTCTTAATGTGATAGTTAGTTGTGCAATTTTAGTGTCCTCGTCCATGATTTTTTTTTCTTCCCAAATCTTTTCACAAATAAACAGGTGCTTCTCTGGGTCCTCCGACGCTTCACCTTTGAATTCTGGTAACCTAATGGTTGGATCACGTCTTTCCATCTTAAATGATGAACTACTACATCCACATGGTGTAAATACTTAGCTACTACTTCCTGAACTGGATCCCCCAGTTGTTGTTCCTTGTGTAGATGTACTTCCTGTTGTCTTCCTTCTCCCAAAATTCGGTTGTCTAAATGATGTTGTTCTTCTTGGTGTATTAGTCTCACATGGGTTTATGGGTTCCACACTAACACTGATATGGCCAGGAGTGTTTCCTTCTATTTCCTCTCTTGGACTTCTCATATGCCTCTCATATGTCATGCAAAAGATTTCCTCAATATTCTCCACAACCCAGAGATCCTCTACCTCCTCTTCATCAATTTCCAACCCTTCCCTCGTGGCTATGGCTCTCTTCTTGGTGTTCACCTTATATTTGCAGGGTACTCCACTACGCTCCCTTCCAGTTGTCACCATGATCCACTTGATCTAGTCGTATCCATCATAATTGGGTCCAAGGCCTCCTCCTTCTTTCCTTTATACCCTTCTCCTTCCATTTCTCCTTTTCCTGTCAGTGCTTCCCCCCTTCCCCCATGCACGCAGGGAATTTTAGATGTCTGACTCCATTGTCATTACACCTTTGTTATATAAAAATATCTTAATGGAAGTATATAATGATCTGATATACCTACCCCATGGTCACTTCAAAAATTCTTGTTCAACTGCATTGCACGACTTTTCTGTGTCTACTGCAAATTTTGTGATAAATATGGCAACAATGTTGTCTAGCCAAAAATCTACTACACATGTAAACTTATTATCAAATTTTTGTAGTTGCATGATCTCTACAAGATTCCACTCTAGATGTCTAATCCAATTCATAGGATGGTTCTATTTCAATATTGTTATCCACTACTGCAATATGTGTGGGAAATCATAGAAAAGTACTTCATGTAAGTTGGTGAATATGTACTTGTCCATATATTTGTGCGGTGTTAGCTTTAGGTTTCTGGTATCTTTCTGCACAACCTCTAGCTCCTTTTTCTTCAACCAACTTTATATATTCACCTTAGTGGGATTCCATGGTATCAACATCCCCTTTTAGGTTCACATTATTTCGCCTTCTTGTCATCCGATCTCGTATGCTTTTGATACTTCTTCCACAGATCTCATATCGTCAATCCCATTGGCTTCCAATCAGCCGACAATGGAACCACTTGTTGGTTTTTTCCTTTTACCTATCTACTCTTATTGGTCTTAAGGGATTCTGATTCTGATTCTCATTGACCATTACAGATTGACCCTGGTTCATAAATAAGAATCTTCCCAACAAAATCCATTAAAGACTATTGACCCCTATGGTAACCCAAAAGGAAACACAGTACATAGAGTGCACTGTGTACTCTCACCCGAGATAGCTCTATGGGTGGCTGAAATACTCAGGTGTTTGCATCCTGATATTGAGCGAGATCTATGTTTATGCGTCATAACCTTTATTCATTCCATTTAACATCTAGTTATATCATTCATTCTATGCATGCACGTAAAATACCAGATCTACTAGTTACTTCATTCATTCAACATTCACTAGCTACTTAGACACAAATACACATTCATAGATTTAGATAACATATTGTTACCATGGTTCACCCCCTCTTGGGCTACGTCTACAAAGATCTGGCTCTCAAGATTTTATTATAGTTTAGAAAGATATCACATCGCACGTGGTTACAATCTTAGTTCCTTCTCTCTCCCCTAGGCTCCTCGATCCCTGTGAGGCTGACTAGATCATACTAGGATCCTCAACTTGCGATCTAACCCTCAGGATCGAGTCACTCATGCCTTCTCTAGCTAATCAACTTAATGACTTATAAAGTCCTTACAATTATCTTCCTCTATGTCCCTCTCTGTGTCTCGTCTCTCCCTCCATCTCTCTTAAGTACTACTTATTTATATCTTCGACTCACCAGCCATTAGAATCCATTACAAAACCCTAACCCTAGCATCGTTAGGTATTACATGCATGCACGCTTGCTTCTTTTTCTTCTAGCTGTATTTTTCCTGTTGCATGCTTCTCTTCCAAAAATAGCCTTTCTTTCTGATTCAACCAACATCCAACAATATATATATGATGAATGCATGTGTCTGGGTGTATACCCCTCATATCGGTATATTCTTAGGCAAATGCTCATGATTGGTCCTTAAGGACATTCACTAATTGTTCTTGTTGATCTGCATCTAGTCTGGAATTTATATATAGGAATTTCCCATGACTAATCTCATAAGGCATGGTATAAGATATGGTAGAATCATTTATATCAAACATAAAACATGTTGAAGACAAATTTTATGGGTCCAACTATTCTTGAAATTATTCACCAAACATATACTGAAATTGGGGAAAAGATTGAGGAAAATCAACACATGTGATTGCAAAAATGAATTGATTTAGCACATTCTCCATTGTTTTCTCCTAAAGTGCCCAGGAGTGATCACTAGGAAACATAGGTTCTTCCTAGTTTTCATTCTCATATGGACATTCAAGCCACCATATATTCTCTATAACAGGTTGAGCTGGTGGGTATATGGTAAGTTTATTTATAGAAAGTCCATTAGAGATAGTCATTTAACCTTCTCTATAGCAAATAAATGCATTGGTTGTGGCCAACCAAGGTATTCCCAAGATAATGGGATTCTCTTTAGCAAGATCCTTTGAATGAATGACAAGGAAGTCTACTAGGTATTCCCATCATGCTAATGTGACTATGATATCATCCAATATTCCTTCATGTATAACTTTTGTCTTATTTTCTACTTCCAAAATAGTTGGGGTAGCTCTAAGGAAGTGTTTCAATTGTAATTATTCTAAGATAGTGACAGTCATAACATTAATGGCTTCCCCTAGTTCTATGAGAGTATTTCCAATCGGAACTTTATTAATGGTTATCGCTACTATGATATTCCATGATTTTGCATACTTTGTGACCCTAGGATTCTCTGATATGTACTCAGACAACTCTCCAATTAGATGTATTGTTGGAGGATCCTTTTGTTTCCTACTTGGTATTTTGACACACAATTTCTTGATCACCTTACTATAAATTGGAATGTCCTTTATGGCATGTAATAAGGGAATTTTGACACATATATTCTTTAACTAATTTATAATGTCAAATTTCATTTGAATCATTGGTTTTTCAATTACTAATCTCTCAGGATAGGGAGTGGATTTTGTAGTTTGTGAATATTCTCTTCGGGGAAGATTTTGTTCTTGTTCTTTGGGAATAATAACATCTTCCCACTTAGTGTCATACGTGGGTTGGTCAGGAGTTTCATATCATTCTTCTTCATGGATGACAACTGAAGGCTTCTCTTTATCCAGAAGTTTCCCCGACCTTAGTTGAATCTCATGTAATGGAACATGAGAAATAGCATATGTCGGGAAAATTTGAAACTCAACATTATGAAGAGGTTGAGTTGGTTTATTATTTGGGTTAGGCACCGATTGTGCTGGTAATAATTTTGGTCTTGGGGAATTTGTATTTTGGTGATGAGGTTGTTGTGGACTAGGAGGTAAAGGTGGGGGAACAAAACCCGGAAAAAGTTGTTGGATGTTTGGTGGAAACTGTGAGCAAGGATGAGTGGGCATAGAAACATGTGGAATGTGAGTGTTTCCATGGGTATGTCCCGTTCTCCATCCTTGTAACCAAGGATGGTTTGAAGCATATTGTGGATATTAACTTTTCTAATTTGGTGGGTTCCACTATTGTGGTTGTCGGTAATAAGGTGGAGCTTGAGGTGGTAGATACTAGTATGTAGGATGACTCCTAGGTTTCCATGGCCTTTTGGGTGTATACGAATATTCGCCAGGATCCCAAATTTTATAAATGGCTAATAAACCAGGAAGTGATGGACATTTTTTAGTTGGATGATCTTCAGTAGATAAGCCACAAACTGAAATGTTTTCTAATGTGCATTCCCTTGAGGAATGATTCCTCCTACACCTTGGACAAAATATTCATATTGTTTCATTCTCTTCCTCATGTTTCTTCTTAATCTTTAAAGTGTCCAATTGGGAACCTATTGTACTTAAAATATCAGTTTTAAATTTCTCCAATAGGTTTCCTATTTCTATCCGTGTAATCCCACCAGAACTAACTCCTTTTGAGTTTCTACTATAGGGATCCTGAACACCCGTTCCAGTTTTAGCCCTACTTCTCTAGTAGTTTCTACACATATCAAAAATATCTGTGAATGGTTTATGGGAGATGTCTCCTGCTGCAATTAGGTTAAGTTTTTCCAGATATTCTTCCAAAATTCCTTTAAGAAAAAGAGTTATTATTGCATCGTCTGGAAGGTCATGATATTTTGATTTTTTTGAAGCATAGGCAAACCATTCCATGTAATCTTCGAGACTCTCATCTTCTAATTGTTTAATTTTAAAAATATAATTACGATAATATTTAGATTTGAAATAGTCTTGGTATTTCTTAAGGAATTTGGTCTTCATATATTCCAAATATCTAATACTAGACTCTCCCAATCACATGAACCACCTAAGTGCATAATCCTTAAGAGTGGAAAAAAATAGTTTTAGTTTTTTAGCATCTCGAAAGTAGTTATAGCTTCTACACAAGATGTCAAACTCAAACATGAAGGTATCTGGGTCCTCACTTCTCTTACCATAAAAGGTGGGTAGTGAAGAGAGTGGAATGTTCTTCATGTTAACATTTTGTGTGGTATCAAAAATTGAAAACCAAAAATTGGTTTCTATCTGGTTTCCTACTTCTTCTCCCTCATCATGTCTCACATGGTTGAGATCCTCCTGATCATCCATACTGATATGATTCCCAAAGAGAGAATACCTTAATGGTTTTATTCTTGAATATAACGAAGTGTCCCAAGTTTCTTTTTCAGGAAGGATATTCCTTCGAAAGGGAGATTTATCTACTATTTGGATGTCAGGGACTTTTCTTGAGCCTGTTGAAACTATTGGTTCATGAGTTGTTGTTTCAACTTGGGACTCAACTATATTTGTTGAACCTCCAAAGAGGGAATTTACCTGTTTAGAGTAAATGATATCTACAAAGATAGAATCTTGTGATGGTGGTAAAAGGGAAAATTTTGTGTTGGCTGGTCCTGATGAAGATTCAAGTGGTTTTTCCTCTTGTCCTACTATTATTGATGTCTCAATTTTCTGCTCTATGGTTTCCCCAGTTTTGGTCTCTTTAGAAACCTTTTTATCTTTTTGGGTTGAGCTATCCCCTACTTGAACTTTCTAGTACGTTTCTGTAGAGTTTATAGATGGAGTGTTCCTTCCTCCAAAAAGGTTAGAAGGAACTTTGGTAAGAAGTTTTGGATTTTTTTTTTATATATCTACCCTTTGGGTCCCTAGATTTGTTCATGAAAACGATAAAAAAAGGAAAACTATCATTGGGTTTGGGGGAACCTACTATAACATATGCGGAGGTTCTTACCTCTCGTGTTAAAGTTCTGCCGCCACCAAACTAGTACTAATGTTCAAAAATAACCTATTTACTAATTGTTTTCTACCTTTGGACAACTCCTCGACAATGGCACCAAAAATGATGGGTAAACTATATTTAATAATTTACCTAAATTAAATTATCGACCAGGTTAAGTAGACTTAGAGATGTGACACATTATGAGTCAAGGAAAAAAGAAAAACTAACAGAAAGATTAACTAGCCAAGATGATGGTTTACCCTAAGGATAAACACTCCTTTTCAATCTACAGTTCTACTTTAAAAGATGATTTAAAAACCATTTGGATAGCATACTTTATGTTAGATATACAGAAGAATCTTTAACTAGTGAGATTATTAACTTAAGTGAACAGTTCTTCAATGACAATCTATAACTATGAACAATCAATTTAAGTAAGAAACTCTCTAAATGAACAAGCAGTCTTTGAATAATTAAGCAATCTTTCAAAATCAATTATTCAAAGTGAACTCTATTCTCAAAACATGTCTTAAAAAAAAAACTCACAAATACTTTTATCCTACAACAAATCAACCTTATATTTACACTAATTTGCCTAACTAAAAGTAAAGAGAACGTTGTGACAATATTCAAATGTAATGGTTATGTCTACGGTGGCAAATTATGTCATGATGGAATCTAATCACTACTGACAATTCAAATGGAATCAATCCAATGCTAACTTCTACATAGAAATGCAAAGTATGAATAAGACAATATAATGATATATTTTCCATTATGAAGATGTCAATGCATATTCTTGGAATTAATACATTCTATAAGCCTTATACAAAGAAATTTGAAATCAACTTCTATCATATCACTATAGTGTTGGAAATAAAGCTACCAATTTATGTAAATCTACAAGAAGTAATCGAACTTCGCAACTTAATAAAGTAGATATAGTTGTGAAAGACACTACCTAAATAAACGAGATGTGGAATAATTTACAGGTTATGAAATAGGGAAATAAATCTATGATTTCACAATTAAGCAGATATGAACCCGTATCCATTAATAAATTACAACTTGCATAAAAAGATGTTAGATGTCGGAGTATAAACAAGTAAATATGGACAACTGTGAGTACTGTGTAATAAACATACAAATTCGGGGGGAAACCTATAAATTATATAAGGAGATATACAAAGTAACACAACTTCAACAAGAAACCTAAAATTAGCAAGTAATGAACGTTATATGCAAAAATATAAATGTACAATAATATAGACAAGCTAAGAAGACCATTGGTGCCCCCCCCAGACAGTCGTGACACTACTCCAATGTAAGATGCAGTCACAAACTTAGCATAGAATTCGTATTAACATCAAAACATACTTTTACAGAGAATTTCAAGATAATGATTGTATATATAAAATCGTGTGTTCCTCCCAAGTGACTCTAGTATTTATAGAGTTACAGCATAGCTGAGAGGTTGACCACTAAAAGGGTCGACAATCTTTGAAAAACAGAAATCCATTAAATTGTGACAACAAACAACATCTCTCCGACAACTTTGTCCTCTCAAAATAGAGGTCGACCCACCTACTCGAATTTAAATTTGATGAATTCCATAGTTGGAGGGATTGAGCATGTACAAAACCCATGTGTTGGATTCACCAAGTAGAGCCCACCAATATGACAACCTCCAACTGCACTGTGCTCCAAGAGCCGGATTGAGGGTTGGATCGAGGGATGGATCAGGGGTTGGATTGAGGGTCGGATAATGTTTTTGACCTATTTCAAGAAAAGAAAAGGATATTAATCGATTGCACTCACTCAATTAAAAATTAATCATCATAAAAATCATCACAAATATTGATTACACATACCTTATGTTGTCCCATGTAAAATTGATGTATAAAACCTGAAAACACCTTCAAAAAAAGAGTTAATAAAAACATAGAGGATATAACTTCCATGTGAAAAAAGGGATTTGGGGCATTGGAAAAATAGGAAAAAAATAGATTCATCACAGATCATCAATTATAGGAATGGGAAAGTTATCTTTGATGGTCGGTTTATTCAAGGAACATGCACCGAGTAACCTCTTTCTTTAAGACCATCACCACTAGTGAAGAATACAAGTTGGTACTGGGACAAATTACCCACACCTCCAGTAATTCTCTTTCTTCTTTTCTATTTCATTTTTATGAGAAAATGGATATCTATAGGGACATACACTGGGGGGTCACTGTATCGAAGGAGAGGGATGCTATGATCATGCTCACCCCTTGAGGGAGTTAAGCATGTGGGAATCTAAAATACATTGGGGTACTTGTCCAAGATGAGTTGCAGGTTGGGAGGAACTACTTGAGAGGCATGTTAAGTGACCATGATGGAATTAAATTGAGAAATCACACCATGGTGGCCTTTATTCAACAGTTTTTCCATCCTGTGAGAGTTGACGATTTCATAAGAGCCCGCTTGAACACCTCAGAGGGTATAGGGGTGATCGTCTTGTGTGAAGCTCATATATAATTCTTGATAATCCATTGTGATTAGCCCCAGAGTGTGAATGCATTCCACTCCTAATACAATATCACAACCACCCATGGAAATAGAGAACATGTAGACTTTCAAAGTATAATCACCCATTTGGAGTTTGACATTTTTACAATGGACCACACACTTCATAGTACCACCATTAGCAATGAGGATTTCAAAATTAGAAACAAGGAAGACAAACAAAATCGATCTCATCAACAAGACTACGATGAATAAAATATGGGTGCTACCACCATCGACTGATGTTTGATGTATCACTTGAGCTTCAATGTCTGCAAGGCCAAAATACTTGAGAGTGCATGAATTGATATGATGGGTTCCTCTAGCTCCACAAGAGTTACAATAGGAGATTCGAAATGATCACTTGGTGGAGCCTCATCTGATGGGAAGTAATCATAAGGAGATGAAATGGATATATCAATCTGTAAGAACTTTTTTTCTCTACATTTATTCCTTGGTGATTACTTTTCATCACAATAGTAGAAAATTCCTTTCTTGCGACGTTCCACCATTTTAGTTGGAGATACCTTTTGGACCTTTAATATTTGTGTTGAAGTTGAGTGAGCCCCAGGGTGAGCATGGGTGCGAATAGATTCCTTCATGGGTGGGGGCTTGTTATTATCCGATCCTAACCCCTCTCCATGGGTTATTATTTAGTAGGATATGTTTTATATTTAATAATGGTCGATGTTAGTTAATAAGGCCTAATAAATAAATAAGAATAAGTCAATGTAAGAGGAGCTAATAGAATCTTTCGCTTCTAGAAATATATTCCTCTACATGTTTCGTTAGAAGGTAGAATTAGTATAAATAATAGTAGGAGGCATTGTATATATTATATTACAGATTATTGTAATAGATATTTTCTATGATGGAGGTTTCCCCATTAAAGAGGAACAAAAACATTTATATCATAATAAATTTGCTCTTCCTGATGATTATTCCGGTGTTCTTTCATTATTTTCACGGATATATCATTATTATTCTGTCATTTCTTTCTAGATATTTTTTGTTCTGCATAATATATTGTATCATGAATATTGCAAGTGGAATAAGATCTATTTCTAGGGAAAAACTTGTAGGTCTATCAACACCATTATTTGTGGCCTATCCCATTTCATTCCTCTCGTCATTTTGATCATAGTGGTACCCTTCTATTTTAATCCTTCTTTATTCTACAAACCCAACCCCCTATGGTATGCCTTTCTTGAGACCTGTCCCATTGGATTCCTTTTTTTTGCCTTATCACCCGAGTACCTATCAATATTAAGCCCATTTTTCCATATCGACACCTCCATTGCTACCTAAACCTTCACCATGCCTACCACTCACTCTCATTCCCAAGAAACCTTTGAAGATCGAATGTCCCACCTGCAACAAAAAAATGTTGAAAACATGTCTTCCCTCTGCAAGGAATTCTCCACAACCCTTAAACAACAAGTAGACAAATTGGTGCAACTCTTTATGGGTAAGAATGTTGAGCCAAAACCAGAAGAACCTTCATCTTCTCATTATGAACATACTCAGTCCTCTAACCTAGCTGGGTGGGTTTCTCAAATGGACCAATATTTCTCCCTTCATAATATTCGAGATGATGAGATCAAACTCAATTTAGGGGTTTTGTACTTGGATCAAGAATGCTTGTAGTGGTGGAAGTGGCATAAGAAATATTACCTAGGACCTCCCAATTGGAACATGACCTCCAAATCAGTTTGTTCCTGTTTTGACAGGGAATCACAATTTTTGGGTTGACTCACTAAGTTGTGCCAAATTGGATCTGTCACATAATTCATCATGGAATTTGAATAGGTTTCCATCTTTACTAAGGGTTTATCTGATGTATTTTTCCTTGAATGTTTTATCAATGGTTTTAAAGAATCTATCAAGGCTCATGTGAACATGCATCATTCCACTACCTGGTTCCAGGTATGTTAATTAGCCAAGGAATTTGAGAGCATTCTCTAGGTACCATCCCTAAAGGATCCATTTACCACCCATCCTCACCCAGGGGATACACCTGATCCAACCCACATTTTGAAGGTCCAAAAGATCTCTCCTGTATAAATGGAGGAACGTAGGAAGAAATTCATTTTCTACTATTGTGATGAAAAGTATGCACCAAGGCATAAATGTAGAGAGAAAAATTTCTTCCAGATTGATAACTCAACTTACTCTTCATATGAAGAGATCCCATCAGATGGGTTTTCATACCAAGAGTCGGCTCATCTAGGGGATCCCATTGGAGATCCAGTTGTCACGCCGATGGAATCTATGGACCCGGTCATCTTGCTTCATGCACTCTTAGGTACTTTGGCTCCACATACATTGAATATCAAGGGATACATTAAACATAGGAGATTTTTGGTGTTGATTGATGGTGGTAACACGCGTAATTTTATTCATCATAGGCTCAATGATGAGATCCATTACTTTTTCTGCTCCATTTCTAATTTTCAAATCCTCATTGCGAATGGTGGTACTATGAAGTGTGGGGGCCGTTGTGAGAATGTCAAACTCCAAATGGGTGATTACCATATGAAAAACCACATGTTCTCTATTTCCATGGGTGGTTGTGAAATTGTATTGGGAATGGAATGGATTTGCACTCTGGGGTCAATCACAATGGATTATGAAGAAAAATATATGATATTCACCCAAGAAACCCACCCCTATACTCTCGGGGATATCCAAGAGGGATCTCCTGAAATCATCAACTCTCATAGGATAGAAAATATCTTGAAGAAAGGCCACCATGGTGTGCTTACTCAATTTAATGTCATTCAAGTCATTGAACATGCCTCTCAGGTAGTTCCTCCTAGCCTACAACTCATCTTGGACAAATACCCCAAGATATTTGAGATTCCTACAACCTTACCTCCTTATAGGGGTGAGCATTATAATAACATCCATCTCCTTCTAGGAAGTCAACCCCCCAACGTACGTCCCTACATATATCCATTTTCTCATAAAAATGAAATAGAAAATATGGCACATGAATTACTAGAGGAAGGGGTCAATTTCCCTAGTACTATCCCATAGACTTCCCTAGTGGTGATGGTTTTAAGGAAAGAATGTACTTGGAGTATGTACCTTGATTTTTGTGCCCTGGATAAACTGACCATCAAAGATAACTTTCCCATTCTTCTCATTGATGATTTGTTGGATGAACTCGAAGGTGCCTGCATTTTCACCAAATTAGACCTTCGCTTTGATTATCACCAAATTTGGATGAAGGAGGGAGATATTTTGAATACTTCTTTTAGAACTCATGAGGATCATTATGAATTCTTGGTCATTCTTTTTGTCCTTTTCAATTCTCCATCCACCTTCCAAAGTCTCATGAATAATCTATTGAAACCTTACCTTCATAATTGTTTCTTGGTTTTCTTTGAAGACATCCTCATTTATAGCTACACCTGGGATATCCATCTTATTCATGTGGACAAAGTCCTTCATTTGTTGCAGGAAAACCAATTGTTTGAAAAAAATACCAAATGTTCATTTGGTGCCAACGAAGTGGATTAATTGGGCAACATTGTCCACAAAGATGGGGTAAAAGTGGACCCAAAAAAGAATGTCCACACCCAACGACCTTAAAGCGCTTAAAGGTTTTCTTAGTCTCACTAGCTATTACATGAAATTTTTCAACCATTATGGAAAAATTGCTAAGAAATTGACCGACCTCCTTAAGAAGAATGCATTTCATTGGACACCTGCTACTGAAAAAGCCTTCACAGAGTTAAAGAGGGCCATGTGCACTACCCCTGTCCTCGCAACTCATGACCTCAATTTTGTTTTTGTGGTGGAATCAGATGCTTCCAACACAGGTATAGGTGTAGTACTCATCCAATGTGGTCAACCCTTGGAATCTACTATCCAAGGATTAAGTGGTCACAATCTTGCCCGATCTAAGTATGAAAAATAAATGTTTTCCATTGTCCTTACGGTGCACACCTGGTGACCATATCTCTTTGGGTGTCATTTTCAGATTAAAACATATCACCATAGTTTGAAATATTGTTTGGAGCAATGACTATCATCCCTAAAAAGAAATAAGTGGCCGAAAAAAATGTTGGGTTATGATTATGAAATCATCTACAAAAAGGAAAAATATAACATAGTAGTAGATGCATTGTCCAGAAAACACGAGGAGAATGGCTCCATATTTTCTTTATCCTTACCGGCCCATGATTGGATTGAAGAAGTGAACCAAGACTGGCTAACGCAACAAAATACCTCCAAATTAATTTAGCATCTTCAGGAGGACCCTAATCATCCCACTAGCTACACTTGGTAGGATAATATTCTTCGATATAAGGATCGATCAATTCTCTTACCCTGCTCCGCACTCAAGCCCAGTATCTTAAATGAGTTGCACTCCTCATATACAGTGGTTCATTCAGACTTCCACATGACATATTCTCATGTTCATCGTTAGTTTTTTTGGGAATGCATGAAGAATGATATACTTAAATTTGTCACAGAATGTGAGGTGTACCAATGTAATAAAGGTGAAATGGGAAAGTCTCTAGGAGTCCTACAACCCTTATCCATTCCAACTTCTCCATGGAATGAAATATCCATGGATTTTATAGTGGGCCTTCCTAAATTCGAGAACAAGTATTTCATCATGGTGTTGGTTGATATCCTCTCCAGGTATGCTCATTTTTTCCCCTTACCTCACCCTTTCACACCAACACTCGTAGAACAAGTCTTCCTTGATCATATTTTCAAGCTACATGGCATGCCAACCTATATTGTCTTTGATCGTGACCCAACTTTCACCATCACATTTTTGTAAGAATTGTTTAAATTGTAGGGAACTCAACTAAACATGAGCATAACTTATCACCCCCAGTATAATGACCAAACAGAAGTAGTAAACAAATGTTTGGAAACCTATTTGCGTTGTTTTTTTACAGACAAACAACACTAGTGGGTGCAGTGGATTCCTTTGGAAGAATGGTGGTACAATACTTCTTATCATACAACCACTAAAATCAACCCATATGAAGTGGTGTATGAAAAAAGGCCACCGACATTCATTACCTATCTTCCTGGCACATCTGAGGTCCAATCTATTTATACAATGTTGCAAGGTCGTACATCCACTCTCACAACTATGAAGGATAACTTCCACATGGCCCAAAATCACATGAAGCAACACGCAAACCAACATCATTTAGAAAGGTTTTTTCAGGAAGGTGATCAAGTGTTTCTCAGGCTCCAACCTTACAATGAAACATTTCTCAAACCTTAGGGACATCACAAATTGGCACCTAAGTTTTATGTACCCTACTATATCATCAAGCACATTGTTTCTATGGATTACAAATTGTTCATTCCTGCTACTTCCAAAATCCATCCGATGTTCCATGTTTCTTGTCTAAAGAAAGTGGTGGGATAGAATTGCATAGTCCAAACCATCCTCCTAGAATTCGATGAAGAAGGTTCTCTCTGGCTCCAACCAGAAGTAGTACTCAACCACTGTAAACTTTAGCTGTGGGGACAGACTATCAAGGAAGTGTTGATCAAGTGGAAGTACGCAACACTAGAGGAGGTGACCTTAGAACCCACAACCATACTTCTGCATTTTCCACACCTACATCCTTGAGGACAAGGCTGCTTTTGAAGGGGGATGGCATGTTAGGCTTAAATCCTAACCCCTCTCCATGGGTCATAAGTTAGTAGGATATGTTTTATATTTAATAAAGGCCGACATTAGTTAATAAGTCCTAATAAATAAAGAATAATAATTCAATGTAAGAAGACCTAATAGAAGATTTCGCTTCTAAAGATATTCATCTAGAATTTTCCTCAAAAGGTAGAATTAGTATAAATAAGAGTAGGAGGCATTGGATATATTGTCTTGGAGATTATTGTAATAGAGCTTTGCTTTGCTAGAGGTTTCCCCCTCGAAGAGGCATGTGAAGATTGTTATCATAATAAACTTGTTCTTCCTAGTGATTATTCTGGTGTTAATTTCGTGCTCTTCTGTTATTTTTTTGGATATATCATTATTATTTTGTCATTGTCTGCTAGATATTTTATGTTCTACATAATATATTGTATCTAGAATATTGCAGACCAGAAGGATGGTATATGCTTTCTTTTTTAATTGACATTCCTGTAACCAGGTAGTAGGATGATGCATGCTCACATGAGCCTATATTGCTTCCTTTAATCCACTGATAAAATATTCAAGGTAAAATGCATCAGATAATCCCTCACTCCGGATAGAGAACTATCCAAATGTCATGATGAAATTTGTGACTGATCCGGTTTGGCGTAGCTTGGTGATTCTACCCAAAAAAATGTGATTCCCTACCAAAACAAGAAAAAATGATCACAATAGTACTTGACCCAATATCTCAGGGAACCAACTAAGGAGGCTACACAGTGCCCTTAACCATATTATCCGACTACCCAGGTACTAGAGAGTATCTTCCCGAGTGTTGTTATCGGTGGCACCATAGCAATCAGGAGGTTGATTGGTTTATCTACGAAGGGCTTAAGAATATCTACGTCTATCCATATACATGTGTTTTCTGATTCGCGACCATTCGAAGGGGTACCAATAAGGGTTTCAAGGGTGGCCAACAATGTGCTCTTAAGTACCACTTATAGGTACTACATGTATGAGTTCTTGACCACAACTTTATGCATGAAATGATCAATGTTTGTAGCTTAAAGACATCAGAATACATCTCTACCATGAAAAACATTTACCCCACAAGTTCTTCCTAGGAAGGAGCTATGATACCACTTGCAATATACCAGATGAATAATCATATGTGGAACAATTTTTTTTAGCAAGCAGTAATAGAACAACAATATTATAGCTAGAACAATACCAAAAGAACACCAGAAAGAGAACCTTTATTAGAGATAAAAATGT
The DNA here is from genome assembly GCA_009831015.1 of Picea engelmannii. Classification (NCBI taxonomy): domain Eukaryota; kingdom Viridiplantae; phylum Streptophyta; class Pinopsida; order Pinales; family Pinaceae; genus Picea; species Picea engelmannii. Next base: position 14,527 of record ML808378.1, on the reverse strand, counting down.
TCACTTTCCTCTTCGAGGGGGAAACCTCTAATAGAGCAGAGCTCTATTACAATAAAATCCAAGACAAAAATATCCAATGCCTCCTACTCTTATTTATACTAATTCTTCCTTCTAAGGAAACTTACAGAGGAAGATCTTTCTAGAAGCAGAAGCTTTTATTAGGTCTTCTTACATTACTTATTCACATTTATTTATTATCCCTTATTAACTAATGTCAGACTTTATTACATAGAAAACATATCCTACTAACTAATGACCCATGGATAGTGGTTGGGATCGAATCCTAAAATACTTGGAATAGAATTGCTCAATGATATGGAAGACCAAATGGTTAAAATTAATCAGAATTTGAAGGAAGCACAAGATAAAAAAAATAGTTAAGAATATAAGAATAAGACAACTAGAGAATTCAAAGTGGGAGAGAATGTTCTTTTGAAAGTGAAGTGAAAGAAGAGCTCATTGAAGTTGGACAACTATACAAAGCTAACAGCCTGATTCTGTGGTTCGTTTGAAATATTACAGAGAATAAGGCCAGTTGCATACATGTTTGCATTTCTTGCTTCCATGAATGTGCATAATGTATTTCATGTCTCTTTCCTGAAAAAGTTTGTACACAATCCTAACCACATTATTGATTGGAATTTGATTCAGGTGGAGCTATAAGGATACTTTCAGGTCTAGCGAGTGTGCATGTTGGACAAAAAAGTCAAAATGCTCCAGAATCGAGCCATAAAACTAATAAAAATTTAGTGCATCTGCTATAGTATCGAAGATGCTACTTGATATCATGAATATTCCATGCAAGCATAGTACCCACAACTTTTTGAAGAATTTTGAAATTTTGATTTTTTTTTGTATATGCATTGAGGTCAATTGAAAAATAAGGGGGAGGGGAATGTAATACACCAGTTTTGAGTCACCATATTTAATAATTTATTTTATTTATTTCATGAAAGGTTGGAGTACTTGAAAAATTAAAGGGGTCAAAGTTCCTAGGAAATGCAATGCTTTGAACATTGCAAATAATAAATATATTGCTCGGTACAAGAAGGAAAAGGAAAATACTTAGAGGCGAATATGATTCCGCGAGGGAGGGGTATAAAAGGGATCATTATTTTTATTATATTTTATTTACCGATCTTGGTTTTAATTGAGAAAAAAAATAGTTACAAGACCTTCTCAGGGGAAAAGGCCATGTGGTTATTGATTTCATGTAGTTATATAAAAACCTCTTGTGGGATATTGGGGGGTTCTTCTCCATTCACTCTTTCACTCTATAATTTGGTTCATTTATTCTTGTTCCTTGTTGACACAAGGGGACAAATTGTTAAGGGAAGAAGTCAATTTTTTTTTCTATAGTAATTACTAGTGTATTATAGCTATGAATTGATGCCTCCATGCTTGATATCCATTGACATATGCTAAACTATGTTCACAGCTGTTAATGATGAGAGTTCCAACATTGAGATTCTTGACCAAATGCACCAAATCCTTGGAAAGATGTGGATAGCTCGAGGGACTATGTGGCAGTGAAAGGGGTTCATTTTCTTTTGGTGGTGAAAGACGGAGAGAAAATAGTTGATGTAATTTGAATTGTTTTGTGTTGAGAAACCTATGAGGTATTGAGTGATAACTAGTTTGGGAAACTTAATGTCACTCTAGAACCTGTCCTTGTCTATTCATAGCCCTGGCTCAGGGGTCACCTACTGTTGAGACTTGGAACAATAATCTATAAGGTTGGGTGGAACGCCGTTGGTTTGTAGTTAGTTGGTGATTGTTTTTTTTTAATATAAGTTCTCTCTCTCATGGATCCCTTTGCTTGTATATTTATTTATGTTGTGCACTATTTATTATTGAGATGAGATTCATATTTATAATGTGCCTTCTTGCTGGTCATTTTTGTGCATGCCATGTTCAACATTCTTTATGGTGTTTCTTTCATTCTTATTTATTAATGAAATGTTATTATAATTCAAAATTGGTTCAAGAAGTTCATTGTTGTAGTAGCTTGAAAATCCGGTATGCTACAATTTTCTATGGACATGTTATTTTTTACTATATTCAATTTATTCCATGATAGTTCCCATGTATAGGAACACACTTTCATGGTTCAAATGTGTTTTCTCTTTTGAAGTATAACATGGAACATGGATATGTTCTAGAATATATATGTATAATGGAATTTTTTTAATAATGATTGGTCTTCTTTAAAGTTATATATNAAAAAAATTCCATTATACATATAGAACATATCCATGTTATACTTCAAAAGAGAAAACTCATTTGAACCTTGTCATTATATATATATATATATATATATATATAACAAAAAACACGGAGAATCTTCATTTTGTACATGCTAGTTTTATTTCAAAATTTATATAGATTTAGGGTTTATAGATGGTTATATAAGTTTTTTTTTAGATTTCATTCCTATTTTTAAATTTAAAAGGAAACAATTTCATGCTATCCTTACATTCCTATGTCATTTCAAACAAAAAATTCTAACTTTCTTCATTTAATGGATCACTTCGTTTATCGCTATGCAACCACTTAATAAGAAATACAGGGAGTTCTAATTAATAATTCACAACTTGTTTAGAACTAATTACAACAATCTATGCAATTCCTACAACAATCTATGCAATTCCTATATATATATATATATATATATATATAGATAGATAGATAGACAGATAAGTTCCTTAAAATATATTATTTGGTGATCAGGGCATTAATATAGAGGGTGGGCGGGGGGAGGGGGGGCATTAATAGGAAAATATATTATATATTTTCCTATTAATGCCCCCTCTTCCCACCCTCTATCCACCCTCTATATAGAGTAAATAGAGGGTATTTACTATTAATGCCCCCTCCCACCCTCTATATAATATATTTTCCTATTAATACCCCCTCCTCCCACCCTCTATCCACCCTCTATATTTTCCTATTAATGCCCCCTCCTCCCACCCTCTATCCATCATTTTTTTATGTAAATGATGTAAGATTTATTGTAAAGAATTTTAAATTATGATAAATATATAGTAAATATTATTTAGTCATAAATTTTTATTAGACAAAAATGTATAACATTTTGTGTATTTCTGTAGTTTTAAATATAGAAATGCATTAAATACTTATGTAAAAATGTATAACATTTTATATTTATTTGTATATCTTTTAAAGGTTAAGGTGGGTTAAATATTCATGTATATTAGGTTCATTGTGGGCTTGCGACAATGGTGTTGTGATTGGCACACTGGTATTAACTGCAAGACATATTGGAGATTCATGATTAGTATCAATGTTTTGACCCATTTCCATGACCATGGTCTGCTTCTACATTCTGCAATGTTCATTCAAGTGAGTGGATGTTTGATGATAATCACACCACGTTCCTACAACGGGCTTCTTGGAACCACTGGCGGATTGAGGACCTTGCGTCTACTGCTTCTACTTCTATGGAAGGAACTGGCCTTTACCTTTTTATTTATCTTGAACTGGTTTGGACTCAAACGGTCTTCTGTCGATTTTACTATTTGACTTCTAAGTTTTCCCTTTGTTGCAGCTCTTGAACTTCTCTTCCAATTTTGTTGCAAACCGTTGACCAATAAGCATCTCCCAATGTGTTAATAGTGAGGAAGTCCAGTTCTTTTAGATATTGGTGCAGACATGCCTTGAATTTCAAAGTTCTCAAGCGGGCTTCTATCATCCACTTTAATCGACATATGATGGTATCTTGCAATGAAGTCTAAGACAGACTGGCCTTGCTACTGGTGGAATCTCTGCCACTGTATGTCATAATCATCAAGGTGTCCTATGGGATAGAAATTCTCTTTCAAGGCTGTCTTTAATTCTTCCCATGTGGTTATGGGTCATTGTGCTTCTTTGCGTTGCTGCATGAAAGACTCCCACCACAAAAGTGCATTTGGGGAAAATTTGAGAGTTGCAAATGCAATCTTATTTTCATTAGAAAATTGATTCACATCAAAATATGAATCTAGTTGTTGCAACCATTCATCTAGGGCTTTGGCATCAATATATCCTTTAAATAAAGGAATTTCAATATGTACCTTTACTCTCAATGGGTTTATTCCTACGAACGGTGCATCGGCTCCATGATTGGCATTTTGGCGGTGATTAGTTTAAGGTGCGAAGCGTCTCATCAATTCTGTGAACTGATCATACATTTCCTCTCTTTGTTTATGCAAGGCTTATTTTACAACGTGTTGTACCTTCGCTACAGAGGCGCTCGCTTCATATCCCATTGTATTGCCAATTCGACGGGTAGGAATGTAGTCTAAGGTCTATGATGGCATGAACCTGAAATTCCAATATCTCAAATGCGTCTAGACTAGCATGCAATTCTCAGGATAGTGCAACACAATAATGGAGAGCGTTGGTATAAATGTGTGAGTGGGAATAAGACCAGGACCCGGACTGGCACAGGACACTTCTATTTATTCCCCTCGCGGGAGAACCTTACAGATACATCTGAGAATGAATATCCAGATGCCAATCCTATTCATTATCGAACGGAAATTGAGGCTTGTTCACTGGCATGGCGATAGGGAGGCGAAAGGATAGCCCGAGCGAAGCGGGCGGGGAACTTCGATTACTGGATCTAAAAACAGGATCACGATAGCAGGCAGAACGAGCGAGTTTTGGAACCTACGGGCGGGCATTTTCGGGGAGTAGCCCGCTTCTTCAGATACTTTCCTTTCATTGAGGGAGCCATTGAAAGGTGACTGGAACACCAGAAACAGAGACTACCCGAGCTAATGATAGAGGCAAGAAGACCTTTCGGCCAGGTCCCATTGATTGATCATGACGATATCATAATTAATTGTCATTTTTAAAGTTTTTTTTTAAATTATAAGAATATTTGTAATTTGTATTAATAATTTTATTGAAACTTAATTATGACAATTAATTTATTAAGATTTAGTTTTAATTAATATTTTCTCTTTCAAAGTCCATATTTCTACTTTCATCTTTGTGTTTTTGAAATTCAAATTTATTTTTTTATTAATTCAATTTTAATACTTTCAAATGTTTATTTTATATTTTGGAAACAACAATTTTAAATATGTTAAATAAAAATTAATCCAAACTTATTAAAATTAATATTTCAATCATAACATTATACCATAATATAAACTCAAATATTATACATATATCTTAACATTTAAATCATAATATAAAATACAATTTTAATAATAATATGAAATGTGGAATGTTTCATAACTAAATTAATAATTACATGTCAATGAAATGTATATTACTATTAACTATATGTATAAATGGTAAATTCATGGTATCAAACAATACAATTTATTGGTTATAAATGATTAGATGTAAATTTTGAACATATAATGAATTTTTAATATATTCATTAAACAATGTTAAAATTACTTAATTAATATTTAATATATAATAATGAATATCTTATCATATATACAAAATAATTAATTTAATTATTTGTAAAATTTATGTTTATATATGATGTTAGATGAAAAATAATTATTTTTGGACTTTGATGCTTATATTTAAATTAGATTTTAATTTAAAAATATTTGTTACAATAGAGACCTTCCTAATATCTTAAATTATCAAAATTATAATGATTTTAGAATGCTTTTTTGAATTTTTTTAGCATAGAAATACAATTTTAAGAAAAAAGTTAATCATCATCACCATCATCATAATAAAAAAATAAAACTATAATTACTAATAATTTTATTAATATCTATAAAAAAAAATATAATATCATAAAAATTTATAATATTATTAAAATTTATAAAAAAATTAGAATTTACAAATTTTTTTTGGTATGATTTATAATTATTAAAATCACCTCATTTTATAAAAATTTTGAAAATTTGTTAAAAGTAATTTAGATGTAATAAAATGTATCCTTTTATAATCTTTAAAATATATATCTCAAATCTTTTTATTACACATAATGCAAATTAAACATCATTTTATAAAATTATAATTCACAATTTTCAGAATATTTACCGATATATACTAAAGAGGAAAAAGTCGTTTTAAATTAACACAATATTTACATAAAAACCTCACATCTCAACCTTTTGATAAAAAAACGCCACATATAAACAAACAAGCAAAGTGTATAAATAACTTAATGCAGTTCCTGCTATTGATATTCGCTTTTACGTGTCATGTGCAGCGACAGAGCATCTGCAGATTTTTTTGTAACCACGGGTGAAGTGCAACTGACAACCATTGATCGAAAGAGTCATTATTCTTTTATTCTGTCTGTTCTATAAAGTTTTTTCGATTAACTACTCGGAACGATATTCCTAAACAACCTATCGTCTCGATACTGGAACCTCATTCTCAGAGGGTATAAGAAGGCCTACCACACCAGTCTTAAGTGAGTATAAAAAGAGCGTTTAAGGATACAGCTAGGTCGACAGGCAGTATTAATATTATAACGTTTTTTCTCCCGTGAATTTAGGAATTTAAACCCCATCGAGACCCTGTCTTATCTCCATAGCTTTATTCTTGTCCGGTGGAAAAATATAGGTGGAGTAAGTCCATCTTCTCTTTATTGCCTTTCAACCTTGAATATTATTTTATTGGATAATAACAAACTCACCGATTCCATTTCTTTTGGCATCGGCCACCTGCTCAGTCTCTCTCTCTGGAAACCTGTTTGTTGGTCCTATTCCGAAATCCATTAGCAATATACAAAATTTAACTTCTTTGAACTTGGATTCCAATCGCCTTTTTGACTCCATTCCTTCAAGCATTGGAAATCTACGTCGATTGTCAACAAT
>ML808377.1:104545-128078 GCA_009831015.1 Picea engelmannii | reverse complement strand
AACTTTCTTCTTCTTCTTCTCTCGCCTCTAAACTTTCTTCTTCAATTATATCTTCTTGGTTAAAAATGCACGAGGGGGGTGGTTTAAAGAGGGGGTTCCTCCACACTATCTCATCTTCTTTAGTGATGGATCCAAAAGAGATTCTTATCTTGAGCCACGTGAGCCTCCTTCCAATAGCCAAGATCTCTTCACTTTCTTGGAATGTGCCTTCATCATTATCTTTTGCACTATTTTTGCTACTACTCCACACCTCATCTTCCTCTAACTCAACTCCATCTCTCATTATCCAAGGGGATATGACCTCTACAACTCTGCTACTACCTTCTTTAGTATCCTCTTTGGATACCTCCTATATGGCATGCCTCTTTCATGGCCTCTCTTCTTTTGTGCTTCTCTCTAGCAAAGATCTTTCTTTCGTGCACCCTTCTAGTGAGATTTATCTTCTCTTCATCTTAGATCTTACTACTTGTTTGTCACCCCTTGTTATCCCTTCTTTACTTTTTTGTTCTACTCACTTCCTCATATTGAATCTTCTCACTTAGTGCTCAACTCTTTTTCTTCTTTGCTCTTTTGGATCCACTCTCTCGTCATTGTATCTCGTCTTCTTTCCCCATATTTTCATCGCCCCCCTCCACACGGGAGGTTTACTCTACCATCCTATCAAGCTCCATATGCTTCATCCCCTTCTCTAAAAATAACATTTTGATCCATAGAGGGATTTCTTCTAACAACCTTCCTTTGGGACTAGCTACAAACTTTCTTTCAACACCATTGAAAGATTTGTTGCATTCAATAGAAAAATCTACAATATATCCCTTTTTCACACTATCAAACAAGAAATTGATGGTTATGGCCCACTTTTTTCAACCTATTGACTGCTTCTTGGTCCCAAACCAGTGGTTCTCGGGCTCGCCATACAGAGTTAATTTATGTATGTCTCGTTATCCATGCATGTAATAAACAAGGAAATTCAACAAAGTAAATTTCATGCAGATCTGAATACATGTACCTATGTTTCCATCATTCTAGATTGATATGTAGATTTTTGGTCTCTCGTCGTGTGAACTCATCCTTCTTCTCAAAGATTTATTCTTTCATCTCCTTCTTGGATAGTTTCCATGTCATTTCCTTATTAGATTACATGCACATTTACCTAGTAAATCATGTATCCTATGTTCTATATTCCATGTATGAGGGAAAAATTGGTCTCACTTGGTCCAATATATTCTCCCTTGGATGATAATATTCTTCCCCTAGACAAGGGTGCACATCTTCTTGATTCATGCTTCGGTTGTACTTTAGTTACACTAGTGGATTTCAATCTTGCATTCCTACCTTGGAATCATCACCAAGAGCGCATGCCTTCCTTGGAATCATCACTAGGAGTGCGCATTACATGTGCATGAGGACAGGATGGTGCATTCATTGTGCATGCATGAGTGTAATTCACTTCACTTGTGCATATCTAGTTAAATGATGATTGCATGGCCAATTAACGAAGACTAGGTGGAAAATTACTAGTGTTTTAGTTAGTGCATGTCCAAGTAATATCTAGAAGCTCAAATATGGTGCATTATCTCACCATGTAGAGTATATCTCTTGTAAAATTTTCACTAATTCATTGTGGAATATATTTTCACTCATTCTCTCTTCATTCCTTTTGGTATCAAGCTTGAAATTGTCTTCCTTTTGCAACTAGATTCTTCATGCAGGTTACTCAACAATTTCACATGGTATCAAAGCACGTGAGCTTGTAAGGAGAATCACATGCTTCCTTTTGTATGTTCCAAAGGATTGGAGTGCATATAGAGAATGAATATACCCCCATTATTGATCCTCACACCACACAATTATTTTGAATGGAAGCTTAAAGTAGAGCCTAATTCTGCCAATGAGAAAGCTAAGTTTTTAAAAAAAATGGATGAATCTTTTGGGATACTATGCTTGTTAATTTCTCTGGAACAACTCTTCCACGTAGAATATGCTTCCACCCCAAATAAAGTATGGACCACATTGTAGGGTATATTCGGGAAATGGGATGAACTATGAGGATGTATGTTGGAGAATGATCTCGTCTCATTGATCACAAGCAATGATGACACCCTTCAAGATTTATTCAAAAAATTTAAATATTTTCTGCTTCAACTCAAAGCATGAAGAATAGAAAAGGATGGGAATCAAATAATCCTCATTATTCTTTTGAAGTTGAGTTCTGAGTACTCAATCTTCATTTCTAATTTTTCATACTTAAAGGCTAAGAATGGGAAAAGCTTGGAAAATGCCTCCTCCTAATGCATTAATTTAATCACTCATACAAAAGAAATATAAGCTCATAAAAATGGGTTCTCTTGAGAATTCCAAATCTCATGCGCTTGTTGTACATGAAATTAGCAAGACAAATAATAAATACAAGCAGAAATAAAAGCACAAGAAGAAACATGATCACAAAAAAGGAGAAAACTTCAAATCCACTAAGCATTCTTCGAACTCCAGAGCAGGAAAATCAAAGAAGGAAAAATACAAATGCAACTATTACAACAGAGGATATCATCCATAAAGTTCATGCATGAAGAACACTATCGATCTAATGGCACAAGTCCTACCTCAAAATAATCTTGGAGATTGTATATCGGATAATGCCAAGAAAAAACCTACAGACAATTCATCGGAAGATCGAGGTAAAGAACACGCATTTATAGCTATCTCTTCCTCACCAAATGCATGTATCTTAGATTTTTGTGCATCACATCATATGGCTACCACACAAGATACTTTCTCCTCTTTGAAACTTTGCATGGGTCCTCCCATTTTAATGGGAGATGACACTCCTATGAAATTTTGTGGACAAGGAAGAGTAGATCTAGACAATGGATGTTTCTACAATGTATTGCATGTTCTAAAACTATCCATAAATATTCCTTTGATCTATTAGATCACTCAATCGGGCATAGAAAATGGGCAGAATTCACCCCAGATTCATTGGTCATTTTCGAGATGTAAAATGGTTCCAAAGTTGTTAACGGAGGGGCTGATCACCGTTCCAAGTTGTATGTCTTTTCATGTTTTGTTCCTAAATCTGATTCTATTACTATTCTAACACATGCGAATGAAGAAAGTAGATTATGGCACAGAAGGTTTTCACATTTGAACTTCAAGTACTTGTAGTGGTTAAGTAAGCAAGGAATGGTGAATAGTCTACCCAAGATCAAATTTACAGATGGATTTTGTCAAGGCTGCATCCTTGGAAAACATCCTGAAGAAAAGTTCAAGGCAAAACCTAGCGACCATCCTCCATTCTCGAACTAGTGCACAATGATATAATTAGTTCTTTATCACATCCATCAATGAGAAAATAAAAATATGTTCTTATATTCATTAATGATTGATCGAAATAAACATGGATCTACTTTCTTAAATTCGAATCTGAAGTCTTTGAATACCTTAAAGATTTCAAGGAACTTGCATAAAATTAATCAAGGAAAAGGATAAAAATCCTTCACATAGAAAATGGGGGAGAATATGTAAATAAATACGTGGAACATCTTTTTTCTAAAGATTGCATACAATTGCAACACATAGTTCCCTATACTCCACAATATAACAGTGTAGCAAAGATGAAGATTTTCTCCCTGGAAGAAATGACCAATTACATGTTGCATGAAATATCTATTCCTTCAAAGTTATGGGTCGAGGTGATAAATTGTGCAACATACAATCAAAATAGAGTACCTCACAAATCCTTGAAGGGAATGACACGATTTCAATCTTGGAGCAACAAGAAACCAAAAGTCACAAACTTCTGCATCTTTGGATCTTGTGCATGGACTCGCATCCCTTCATATAAGAGGAAATCTTTGGAACCCCAAAGAAAATAATATATTTTTGTGGGTTATCAAGAAGGTGTAAAGGGGTATAGATTATTGGATCATTCAACAAAAAATCTGCTAAATGAAATAAGAATAAAAATTGAATAAGGCCCCCTACATGCATTCTAGGAGTAACCCACAGTAGCTTCTCTTCCTCTTCCTAAAGTTGATCTTAGATAATATTATTCATGCTATTCAAATCATATTTCAAAATCTAATTCAATTGTTCATGAGCATGGTTTTGTTGATTCAAATCTCATGCCACAGTGGGCACAACAAACTCTACATGTCGTTGGAGATCTAGTGAGTGATCCTACCGATCCAAGGAGGACTAGATCTCAGTTTGAGGGTGTTATGCATGCCCTCACAACTACAGATCCATTATTACCTATGCACTGTTATATGGTCCTTACATCTATTCCTTAGTCATATGTAGAGGTTAAATGGAATCCTTATTGGTAAGCAACTATGAATGAGGAATACAATTCCCTCATTGAGAACCACACTTGGGATTTGGTTCTACTTCCATCCAATCGAAAGCTTGTTGATGCAAGTGGATATATAGGACAAAGAAGGCAGTAGATGGACTTGTAATAAAGTACAAGGCATGGTCGGTAGCCAAAGGCTTCCAACAAGTTCATGGGATTGACTACAAAGAAATCTTTGCACTAGTGGCCAATATGGATTCCATTCGACTAGCAGTATCAAGAAAGTGGGAGGCTCACCATATGGATGTGAAGAATTCATCTCTCCATGGTGATCGTGAGGAGGAAATATACATGGACTAGCCACAAGGGTATGTATAATATCCATCACTTGTTTGCAAAATAAAGAAATCCATGTATGACCTTAAGCTGGAACTTAGCGCTTGGCATGCAAAAATGTATTCCTACCTTCTCTCTCAAGGTTTCATTCATTGTGAATCTGATCCAAATGTGTATATGTTGAGAGATATTGATTTTCTCTTGATTACAATATTATATGTATATGACTTACTAATCACAAGGAGTTCAGTCTCAGCCATTGTTGCAGTAAAGACCGCTTTGCATGATAGGTTTTCCACGACTGATATGGGACCACTACATTACTTTCTTGGTCTTTAAATCATCCAGACTGATTTAGGAATCAAGATGACTCAATCCAAGTATGCTAGATATATTATCATTAGATTTTAGATGATTAAATACAAGCGAGCTCCAACACCTTTCCTATCTAGGGTCAAATTAGAATATGGTGGTTATACACCTATGGTTGATTGTACCAAGTGTCATAAGTTAGTGGGGAGTCTCCTATACCTCACCCACTCTCATCCCGACCTCCCATATGTTGTTGGAAAATTTTATAGATACATGTAAGAGCTACATGAAATGCATTGGAAAGATTCCAAGACAATTCTTCGGTATGTCAAAGGTACCACTAGCCATGGTATACATTGTGTAGCAGGATGTATCTTAGATCTTATCAGTTACACTGATTCAGATTGGGTCGGTGATGGCACAAATCACAATTCCACCTTAGGGTTTGTTCTCAACTTAGGATCTGACCCTATACGTTGGTACAAAAAAAAGAAATATGTCATTGCTTTGTCATCAGCAGAGGCCAAAAACAGAGGTGTAGTCAATGCTACAACTCAGGCCATTTAGTTGCAACACTTTCTCATAGAGTTTGGTGTATTGTTTCATCAGCTGACAATTATTTGGTGTGATAATCGGAGTACATTAAAGTTTTGTAGAGATCCAGTAGAGTGGAAAAGAACCAACTTATAGATATTCACATGCACTTAATCTAAGGACTAATCCATGATGGGATTGTCGATTTGCAATATTTTCCCTCTTCTAAACTAGTTGTAGGCATATTCACAAAGATCTTCACCGAGCATAAATTTGAAGTTTTGTGAGATCTCTTTGGAGTGAAGGACACATTTTTCCATAGTCAACATTTTATTTTGAGGGGGGGTGTTCTTCCCACTAGGTTTTCCCTCTTTCTTCATCTTTCAATTGTTTTCTTTCTCATAGATGAATTGTACATGGGTACCTAACATGGCTTATTTTTGGGACCCATTCATTGTACACACCCTAGTTGTGCTTCAGGGGGGTATTAGAGTACATGAAAATTTAATTAGTACATATTTATCCTATGTATAGTCAATGTATGAGGGCGCACATGGTCTCACTTGGTCTAATATATTCTCCCTTGGAAGAGAATATTCTTCCCATAGACAAGGGTGCACCTCTTTTTGAGTCATGTGTCAGTTGTACTTCAGTTACAACACTAGAGACCATTTTTCCATGCCTACCTTGGAATCATTACCAAGAGTGCATTCCTTCCTTGGAATCATCGCCGAGAGTGTAAATTACATGTGCATGAGGCTAAGAGGGTGCATTCAATGTGCATGCATGAGTGTAATTCACTTCACCTGTGCATATCTAGTTAACCAATGATTGCATGGCCAATTAACTAAGACTAGGTGGCAGATTACTAGTTTTTCAGTTAGTGCATGTCCAAGTAAGATCTAGAAGCCAAACTGTGGCACATTATCTCACCATGTAGAGTATATATCTTGTAAATTTTTCACCCATTCATTGTGGAATAGATTGCCATTCATTCTCTCTTCATTCCTTTTGGTCTCAAGCTTGAATTTTGCTTCTTTTTGCAACTAGATTCTATGTGCAGGTTATTCAATAATTTCATAGTCCTCACTCCATCATGTAGCGCAAAATTTTCAGGTCCCGACAATGGAACCAATTCTTGGCTTGGGGTTTCAAACCTAGGTTTCGAAAGGATTTACCAAAAAATACCCCATTCGCGTCAGCATATTCAATGTTCAAAGATTGAATAAGGTCTCACTTGAGACGTGCATGAGAGTCACAAAGATCGAATGTTTGTGCGTAGCATGACAGAATATTACATATGGAAAACTCTTAAATAAGAAATGCACATTAGATATCATTCATTCATAACATCATTCATGAAAGTAATTCACGGGCTAAGATACATAACAAGCATTAAGTTGAAATAGAGTATATGACAGGAAGTGTCAATTCGGGTCTCATGGCTTCTTTCATTAATCATAGTGGAACATTAAGATACATGGAGACTCAATAAGCTTAAACAAAAGATCAGAGACTCGGATCCTGATCTACTTTATTTCCCATATTCCATTTATAGTTCTACCATTACAATGAATCTTATAATCAACCAGAAGTGAACAATCAACCCACAATAACAATGAACAAGAAGTTTACCCTATTATTTTTGCATGCATCTCTTATATCTTTACAAAATCATTGAAATCATAACAAACTTTCCATCTCACTAACAATCTCAGCCCAACTGATCGATTACAAAAACGGTTACAATCATTATGTTGATCTTTGAGGATTTGATATGCATGCGATCTTTATATAAGTCCTTGCATGCAGTAAAAAGTTGGTTAGCACATGCAATAGAAAACTGGTCAAAGAAGGCATTGATCTTGGTGTTGCATGATACAAAACTTATGGCATGGACGTAGTGCAAAACTTGTGACGTGCATGCAGTCTTTTCAAAACCTTAGGGTTCCAACAGCCATGTCCTCCCCTTTTACTTTACTATATTATAGCTAACTACCTATTAATGATCAATCATGAATAGCACTACCAATAGAATTATTGTTCTCCAATTTGTCCTCTCTCAAGTTATATACCATTTACTCCTAGTTTAAGTGGGCGGTGTCCCCACTATCCTCACAATTTAAGAGAAGCACTATGCTTTGTGGAATATGTGTCACTAACCCAGAAATATGTGGGACTGCCATGATACTTGTTTCATTCCAGTAAAAACTTTAAAGACATAGTTATTGATAGGAAATCACCCACACAGACACATGTCGAATAGGTGTTCCAAAATAGAAAGGAAATAATGACACCAAACCACATGAAAATTCATATTTAGAGTAGATTTCCCAAAATAGTAACAAATCCAACAAGTCAAAGCTTGTTTGAAGAAAATGTTAGGTCAAGGGGGGAAAGATGGGAGACAACAACAAATGGGGAAAAATTATCCACTTGTACCATCTCACTGACAAAAATCAAGCCACCTCACTCCATAATTGACCTAACAAGTGAGTATCCAATAAAAACCAACTACCCAAAACAAGCAATGATAATGTCACAAAGTGCAAGAGACATATTGACTACTACCAATGTGAAAATGAATTGCACCTCCAACCACAATATTGGATATTGTGATTTCAAATGAGACATTATGAAAAAATTGTCCTCCCTATCAATTAAAGCTAGTATATTATATGGTCCATTCTCATCATCCAAGTTAACAACCTCCAACACTTGGAATGATCGTTTTCCAGTTTTTTTTTCTTTGGATCCATTTTCCTTTTGCTTATCATGAGTAACCCTAGCCATATTCTCCAATTTTTCCTATAGGTTAATCACCTTGGTATTAAATATACTATCGATATATCTTTTCATCTTCTCTTGTTCAAAAAAAATCTTGCTCCAAAATTCTATCACACAAATTTATAATGCATGAGTGTGGAGACAACCATCAGCCATTGAAGCAACAAATCAATGTCTTATTCATGAAGGATTCAACATTTTTTACCAGATTTGAGTGGTTTTTCATAATGGTATTCAATGTTTTCCACAATAAAAGCCTCATACTATTCCTAAGTTGGAGCTCATCCACCCCTAAAACTAGATTTGCTTCCCAACCCCACCTATGAGGAAAAGGATGATGGTTTTAGGTCTTCTTTGTAGGGTCACCCATTCATAAATGAACATACCATAACCAAGTTGTGAGAAAGTCAAGTAAACACTTTTGAGGTGAACACAAGATTCAAATATGCAACCATAGGACACCCTCTTCACTTGGCCTTTGATACAATTAGAAGACTTCCCATGGTAGCTAGGGTAGACCACATCCATGACAAACAGAATCACTATTGAGCATTATATTTCCTATTATGATTATTATTGCATTGAATTTGATTAGCATTAATCTCTAGTTAGGTACTTATTAAACCTTCATCTGCTATATTCTTCATGCCTTACTAAGTTTTAGATCTGATTCCTTTGAATGAAATCTTATTGGATGTAATGGTTGGTGATGATTAATTCTTTTAAATGTAGCTTAGATCACCCCTTCCTTAATTTGGGTCGAAAATTGTCCTTTCTCTAAATGGATGTATGTGAAATGTTTATTTTTTAAAGTGTTTCATGTGAATTTAATAGAAACATTATGATTAGCATGAAGAGGTCAAGCACCACAAATAGTTTATTTGTATGAATGAAATGACTCTCAAGAGGTATTATTCCATCAAAGTCACCTATATTTTATGGTTGATCTTAATTGCGTATTCTTATCTTTGAGGGAATTAATCTTGGTGAGTAGTTTGTCATGATGGAATAAGATACCATATTCCTCATCACCAAACTATGACTCAGTAACAAAAGTTTCTAACTAGCATACCCTCGAAGCAAGGGAAGGGAATATTGAAAAAAATGCAGAATATATATGTTGGAAAATAATTTTTTATTTTTTATTTTTTATTTTTTTAATGACTATAGTGGATTGCATTGTGATTATTCACCTTATTTTTGTGCCCTTTTTAAAGTCCATATATTCCATGGATATCATTACCTAACATCTCTTACACTTAAAAAACAACAACAATCAAACCATTTTGATAATGAAGAGAGGTTAAAGGATTTTTCCCAAAAAACAATCTCGGTTGACATGGTTCAATGATGGGGCTCTCCAATATCTTTTGATTAAACATCCAAGGAAGCCCTACTTCAACATCATTCCTAAACAATGTGAAAAGTGATGATCCACGTATTTGGCTAATTAAATGTTAGGTATTGAAAACTTGTCAACGATGAAGAATATTACATTCATTTGTATGGAAATGTAGCATAATTAATGATGATGACACCCAACCATGTGTCAAACATAGTTGGTCTCAATTACAAGTAGTCGGTGTAGACGTGTGAAAGGAAAGTGGAAAACGTGGTTTTTGAAAAAATAGAATTAATTAAAAAAATATTGAAATGAATAAAATTTGAATCTATTGCAAACTCTACTCATCTAATTATCGCAGCTTCAAGTTCTTAGACACTAGATAGACTAGCCTCTTATAAGTATTATATTTCTTTGATAGAAGTGGTTTTTTCATTGATGATCATGGGAGTGAGTAGAGCCCCAAATATAAATAGTTAGTTACAATAATTTACAATGATTAAAAGCACGATAACCCTTTATTCTTCGAGTAGGCCCCTTCTCATTTACTTTCTTGTCAACGCCATTACATTTCACCTCAATAGTGCAATGCTTCAATAGTCAATCAAACCAAATGGACAAAATCCAAGGAGTTGTTCTCTTATCTCTGCCATCAATGCATCTTCAAGTGCCCATCAAACCTCAAAGATCCATCTACCCATAAGTGCTTGTTCAACACCTTCCCAAATTCCCAGTTCACAATGTGTCGATCACAATCTTAGAATGTTGCAACATTTATTTGCAAATAAAAAATTCATATAATCGAAATTATCTTTCAACTTGAGTACCTAGTAGTATTTATTTATAAAAAAAATCCAATGCAAATATTGTAGGTGAGAGTTGAGAATCAATACTAAAATATCTTAAAGCAACAATTGTTTTTAAGTTGAACATGTAAAGATGTAATATGTTTCTGGGTGTATGAAATATTTTTATTTATGAAATGATGTGCATGATAGATGTAGTTGTTTATACCATGACTATGATGATATATTCTTAAGACAAATAACACAAATACAAGTATATCTAATTCCTCTATGCACTTTGTCGCGACATTTATGAATTTATCACGGAGTGCTTAGAGCTTGCCAATGTTCAACTCCTCCACTTCAACGATTTATAATTATGCACAGTGTTACATGTCTACTCCCTTGCATCCTATTGTAATCGACATAAAAGTGTAGTTTGATCATGCTATAGAAGTTGTTGGGTTTCTTGGTTTTGAGGCATATTGAAGATGTGCCACTCCCTTGCATCATGTTGCAAGAAGCACAAAAGCTTAGCTTGATCACAATGTAGAATTTGTTGGGTTTCTAGGTTTTGAGGTATTTGAAGTATTTTCCAACTCTATTGAAGATAAAAATCATACAAGTGTATTCGATGACATGCCTCAACAACCTCTTTGGTGAGTTCTTCTTATATACATGTCATCGTTGGTTATAGATTTATCTTGTTCGATTATGAAATATATATTTGTTTGATGGGAGGAAATAAGGAAATATGTCAAATCCTTGATTGGAAAAATTATTATAGAATAATATTCATAGTATCCCTCGAGGGCTTATTTACCCTCGCATTATTCTTTGATATATTAAGGCTAGAAAAAAATTTACTAATGAAAAATAAAATCTCAAAATTCCAAAAAATGGCATGGCAACGTGGCAATTTTCTTACATCAAGTTTGCAATTTTCAATCATATATCATTAATTTTCCTACAACTAAAATCTAGTAGTAAAATGAGTGTTGTGGCTTCAGATTATTGAACCGAGAGACCATAATCTGGCTTTGAATTTATGAATTATTCACCCTTGGTTTCTATTCAGGTCACTATTTCATTAAAATATTACCTTAATTTAGTTGAATAGACTAATACTTTAAGTATTATAGATGGATGGTGAATGTGGGTATACCCATCCCATATTTATTCATCAAACCCTCATGACTAACCTAATTTTAATTTCCTTCACAATTGTTTTCAACATGTGATCCAAGAGAGATCGAGAAGGAATATATAAAATTGATTTCATTTCAAGACATAAAACTCAAGGGACAATAAGATCTCTAGTATGATCTCATTGTGTATGATCTAAATACCAACGAAACAAAATTAAATTTCTATATGTATAAGAAATGGGAGGTAGATAAAATGAAAATTTGCCACAAGCAAAGAGAATTGATTAGATGAAATATGAAAGTTGCCTTAGGGTGTTTTGTTTCCAATTTTTCTTGGGTTCAATGGGTAAAGAATTGCAACAACAAAGTCATGATTGGAGATTTGGTCAATGATGATGCATTTTCAGAGAGGTGATTGATCAGTATGGTCAAACACTATTGGTTTCTCTACCAAAACTAGGCCTTCCATATTCATTATTAGCATCTTCTCATGAGTTTCCAGTTCCACCTTTTTTTTACACAAATCCTATTATTTTTAGCTTCCTTCCTTATGCAACAATTCACTCTCTCACACACTTACATCCTGGTGTTGCAAATGTAAAGATAGGTCTTGGCTTGATGTCAACTATCTTCTTGGTACTCTCATTGTCAAAATGATAAAATATTAACATCTTCAAATAATGAGTATTGTTGTGTGGAAGTTTGATAACCTGTATGTTGAGGGAGTAGTATATTCATGTAGCATTTTTCTCTCACCTGACAGAATCCAACGACTTAACAATTTAATTTTTTCAACCAATCTGGAATTTTGATTGATTTTTTGAGCATCTAGGTTTGTTTAAAATTGGAAAAAATCCTAGGGAACAATGTTTTGAAATGCATGGAACTTCAATCATGAAAAAACCAAACTACCCATGAAATTCTAGCCATATTCAATGCTTTTTTTTGCCTGAAAAGTGGATCTGTTTACTACAAGTTTAACCTATTCTATATGGCAAGCAAATGAGACGTGAAGGATGAAGACAATATGATACCATCAGTGGGATTGTTGTGCTACAAGGGTGAAGTGCTCCAAATCTAGATGATAATAGGAGGCCACCAAAGAAAAGTTGTTGTGGAACATTCCCAATACACATTAGAATTTTCTAC
Organism: Picea engelmannii; assembly: GCA_009831015.1. Taxonomy (NCBI): domain Eukaryota; kingdom Viridiplantae; phylum Streptophyta; class Pinopsida; order Pinales; family Pinaceae; genus Picea; species Picea engelmannii. The sequence continues at coordinate 115,391 of ML808377.1, read as the reverse complement.
CATGGAGGCCCATCCATGAAGTTCGATTAATGCAAGTATTACCTAAAGAAAAATAAATCATCCACTTATACGAATGCATATTTTTCATGCTCACGTTATTTAACACATAGAATGATCTACTTGCACGAGTTCATGGAGCTATATGCATTGTGTATATATTATACATAAAAATATGTGGGAATGCACAACTGTTATGGAAGAGAAAACTATATCCTATGACTAGGGTGAAATCACAATAGATCGAAAAGCGAAGATAACAATCTTTCTTTCACATAGCTAAGCCTACAATAATTCGGAAATAATTACCAACATATTTATAAGACTTACTTGATGATGGAACAATTAGAGATGAGATGGTTGAGCTATCCTCGCTCCAATCCTCTTGATCCTTCAATGGGATTTGCAATCTACAAACAAAGAACAAGACATTCCTCAAACAAATATGGAAAATATGATTGAATTATGCAATAACTAACTAACTAACCATAGTCAGGAGAGTTAGCACCAACATTATAAACTGAATATTAAACATATGAATGAAAGTATACAGTATCTAGGGAGGGGAAGAAGAGAGATATCCATTTTATAAATAAAACCTGCTCAATAGTACAAATGTAATATACCTGACTTTCACTTTCAGCACATCACGTAACCATTGTCCGGATTCTATTGACTCATAAAATTGCCAAATAAGCCACCAAGCCTGCAAATGATTGCAAGACATTGTTTAAAAAAAAATATTATCTATTATATATAAATACTTAACTATAGGTGGGACCCCATAGAAAAAGAAAGAAAATTGGCAATCCCATTATTATAAGAGTTAATGACAACACTTGATTTTACTACAGTGATTGGAGGTATCTTGCTGCATATTGATTATTCGTTTGGGTTTCTCCAATATATGGTGGTTGAAAACATATAATTGTTTTCCATGCTATCGACAAAAAATGCATGGTCATCCTATCAAAATGTGTGCTAATAATCTATGCTTTCAAAAAGTGAATACCATACTAAAGTTTACATAATGTATGAAAGTTCAAATTGATATGGTAGTTTTTATCTTTGAAAATTTGGTTGATATATCACAACAATCCAACATGAAGTGCTAATTAAACACCATAATACAACCTTACATGTTGTAAGGTAGTCTTGGGCCCTCATATATATATGCCTTGATATATACAATGGTGATATGATGAAAGCTTTTAAAGTGGGGATTTTTTTCAAACATGATGCATGTGGCATATTATATTCTTTATTATTGATTCCATATGGCTTGTTGGTGTTTTTCAAACCTTCCCTTAAGCATTTAATTTGACAAATATATACCATCGCATCTTGGGATTGGAAATGGATGTGGGTTAATTGTAAATGAAGTTGAGTTAGTTGTCATTCCAAAAGGCATCAAAACTTTGTTGGCATGGGTATAGAACATGTGATATGTTGTACATGTGGCATGGTAATTTGCAACGCAATTTGTTGTGGTTGCTGGTGAAGGAATGATCTGGAAATGAGTTAATTTTTTGGGCGACGTGAGTCTCGTGCATTGAATGCATGAGACCCAAGATTTTTGTTGAGGTTACGACCCTCGAACGTTCAAGAATTTTCACTTTTATAGTTTTGGAACTGATCTCTTGAGGAATTATTATGTCCGACCCTTGGTCATGGCTATTTTGGCAGTGAAACTCATCTTTCTCAAAGGAAAAACAAGTTGTTGGTGAAGGTATGTCACTGTATCGTATACCCATCAAATACATGTCGAATTTTTGCAATAATAATTTAGAAGGATCTATGTTTGGCTGTGGATGAGAATGTTGTGTTGCTTGTGGGTTCGTTCTATTGATTTTCTTTCCTTCTGAGAATGACATGCCCAATAAACTTCTATTGTTTATTTTTCTGGTTCATTTCCATCGAAAAGAGAAAAAAAAAATTGTGAAAATTTGGGTCTTTAACCTCTATCTAATGTTAACACAGTCTGAGTTTTGTTTTTAAAAAAAGGGTCCCTCATCGACTTTACCCTTTCATCGTGAATTTCCACTAAGTCATCTTGTCACCTTAATATATGACATTATGCTTGAATGAAACCTATGTCGTATTGGAGTACCCTCTACTTAGAACGAGGGTTATGGGTTTTTTGTATCTCTGTCGGGTTGAACCTTTACATTTTCCTTTCCTAGAAATGTTGTCTCAGGCCACGATTAAATTATTTCAAAACAAATGGGAAATATTTGATTTGGTTTTGAACCCAAGCATTTAAAAACCATCTTATCACTCTGTTTGGTCTATGTCAGAAGTTGCGGCATGTTTTGTTGTTAAACCTTACAGTTTTTGCATCCGTGTGTGTTAAAGAATATTTTTTGATATTACAATAGGGGTTTTGTATATCTCCAAATTAGAAACCCTAATGTTTTTTTAACACAGTGATAAGCTTCCAGTTATGACAAAAGATGAGTGTGATCCAATTTCGATTCCTGGTCATTTTTGGAAGATGACTAGTTTAAAATGCATCGATTAATGGATATGGATGGTTTCCTTTTGAAGTGATGTGTTATATGTTTGAACACTTACATCCATACCTCGATATTTTTACAGAGAGAATTTATTTGAAAAAAGGTTCAATTTCAAGCCCAAATTCTTTAAGAAATAAGCATAACGATATTTTTTTGATGATATTTTGGGTTTTATATAAATAATTTTCTTAAGGTTAGAAGAGACCATTACTTGTGATAAATGGCCAAAACCCAGTTTCAATTATCACTATGAAAGTAAATAATTTTGGCTGGTGATATAAAATGTATTAATTAACTGGTTATTATAATAAAAAATGATGGGTATGCTTGATTCGGATTATTTTCGGCACGAAATGAGAGCGGAGATATAATAAAGAAATGCACAGAGATATCGCAGATATTCAATAATATAACATAAATGTATCAGAGATGCATTCATAAACACAGATATACAGTAATACATGATTTCTATTAATGAAAGAAATGTACAGAGACTGTAAAAATAAAGAGTGGAAGACTCACTAGAATGGTGGCAGCTTATCTCTGAGAAGAGACGTGACGGCTACTCGCATTCTCAAGAAGATGATTACAATGAGGCTCTGAAGGAATTTTTACAATAAACATGAATGCCAAAAACCCTAGACATCCAAAAACCTAACCCTAGGATATGAAGCGCCAAAAGTCATGTGGGCCCCGTTTGGGTAAGTTAGTACAACAACTTCCCGAGGTCGTAAATTTCGCATACGATCTCCGTTTTAGGCGTATGATAGCCCGTTGGAAAGGTATCATCGAGGAGATTCATTTTAAGGCATCGATAATTCCATAGGATATCATTGAGAAGCTCGATCCTGAAAAACCTTCATTTAGGCTCTCAAAATGGCCCCGGAAGTTAAAAACTGCTAAAAGTAGTAAATTGCCAAAATTGTCAGAAAACTATTTTGAGCTAGTCGAAAAAGGTGGGTGGCCACCGATATCCACCTGGATATATTCTCCCTCCTTAGGAAGAAATGGTCTCCATTGCGTTGAGTTCCCGGGGGAGAGGGAAAAGCGTTTGCTGAATCTGCATCTTGGTGAGTTGCTTGCCTTGCTGGAGACATTGCACTACTCAATTTGTGGAAGTCTGTAATGAACCTGTTGAGGCTGAGGTTGTTCAACAAGTCGAGATACATGAGAGGATGGTGTGCAGAAGGAATCTTTGCGCTTTTTTGTAGCCTTGTCGACCTGCTTCTATTGGATAGAAGGTGCTTGGGGCGAGGCTGTAGTGTTTGCAGTGTCCTTTTGTTCTCCTTTTGAACAGATTGTGAAGAAGCTAAATTTTGCAGTATGAGATACTACCTTGCGACACTTTTTAGGTGGAACAGTAGTCGAAACTACCTCTGGTATTCTATAGAGATGACCCCCCAAAGAAACAATGACACTGTGGGGTTGAGACTCATAAACAGCATGGCGTTTCCACATATATGGTTGGCCCAAGAGAACATCACAGACATCCAGTGGGGAAACATCACATAATACCTCATCCTTGAAGGGTTGGATGTCGTATGACAATTGACATTGTTGGCTGACACGAAGATCTCGTCCTTAGCGAAGCCAAATGATGTTGTATGGTTGCGGGTGTGGTGTTGTCGACAATCCCAACCGTTTGATGACCTCTGTTGAGATGAGGTTCTTCTGGCTTCCGCTATCAACAATAAAATGCAGCGGGGTCCCCTTCACCCACATCTGTGAATGAAAAAGACGCTCCCCCTCTTCAGGATCTATTGGTTCTTCTGGTTGAATTGTTGCAGTCGCAACAATAGCAGTAGGGTCTGTGTCAATGATCTGTCCTTTACCAGTATTTTCAGAATCAAATTCTGAATCAAGGCTCGACTCCTTGTCTTTGATATCGGCCACCAATGATTGTTTTGAATGACATTCATCGGTGTTGTGCCAGGGGATTTTGTGGAAATCGCACCATTTTCCAGTGTCCTTCTTTGTCTTCCCGTGACCTTTCTTTTCCTGTGGCTTGGACTGGTTTTCGGGAGACTGTTTGTTAGGGTGGTCTTTATCAAACTTTGGTTGTTGTGGATTTGCAGACCCGAACTCCCATTTTTTTTGGTGCTTAAATTTATGCTCGATTTTAACAGCATATCGATAAGCAACACCGAGTGATGAGATGTCCAGAAAATCCATTTCAGTTTGGATGTATCTGTGTAGAGCCCCACGGTATTTCAGAACCAAATGTCATTCGGATTCTTTGATACCCAGCTTGGTGCGCAAGGTATGGAATGTATTGGTGAACTCTAAAACTTCTTGGCCCCTCTCTTGTCGTAGTGTGGTCCATCTCATGTACTGGTCCTCATAGTTTCCAACGGGGTAATATTGTTCCTTTACCGCATCCACACAAAAATCCCAAGTGGGCTCGGCCCCATATATTCCAGACTCCTCTGTGGAACTCTGCTCCTAGTAAGTTTCCCACCAGTGTTTGACATGGGGGAGAGCTTTAAGGAGTGCGAAGGTGATATTTTCTCTGTCAGAAAAATTGTGAACAGAGAAATAACCTTCTAGCAGGTTTAACCATTTATCTAGGGCATCTACATCTATTTGACCTTCAAATATAGGAATATCAAAATTGACCTATACCTTAAAAGGCGAGGTGCCTCCAAAGTGGCCTCTTGATGAAGATGTGCTTGATGCTATCGGGAGGCGTTGAAGGATGTGGGAAAAATTCTCCATCATTTCGTCCCTCTATTGCGTGAGAGCTTGCTCAAGCAACAGACTTATGGGATCGTCTACTCCGTCGTTTTTCTTTTCTTCCGCCATTGAGGGTTTCTTGGGTGTGCAAGAGCGATTTTCCTCAAGAGAGACAATATCGATACCCAACTTGCTATACTCGAACCTCGTCGGGGACATGCACTGAAAAAAAAAATGATCAAGAACAGCCTGCTCTGATACCGCTGATCCATATTATTTTCAGCACGAAATGAGAGCAGAGATATAATAAAGAAATGCACGTAGATATCACAGATATTCAATAATATAACATAAATGTATCAGATATTCATTCATAAACACAGATATACAATAATACATGATTTCTATTAATGAAATAAATGCACAGAGACTGTAAAAACACAGAGTGGAAGACTCGCTAGAATGGTGGCAGCTTATCTCTAAGAAGAGACGTGATGGCTACTCGCATTCACAAGAAGATGATTACAATGAGGCTCTGAATCCCTTTTTACAATAAACAGAATTGCCAAAAACCCTAGACATCCAAAAACTTAACCCTAGGAGATGAAGCGCCAAAAGTCATGTGGGCCTCGTTTGGGTAAGTTAGTACAACAACCTCCTGGGGTCGTAATTTTCGCATACAATCTCCGTTTTAGGCGTATGATATCCCATTGGAAAGGTATCATCGAGGAGATTCATTTTGGTGCCTCAATTATGTCATAGGTTATCATTGAGAAGCTCGATCCTAAAAAACCTTCATTTAGGCTCTCAAAATGGCCTTGGAAGTTAAAAACTGCTAAAAATAGTAAATTGCCAAAATTGCCAGAAAATTGTTTTGAGCCTGTCAGAAAAGGTGGGTGGCCACCGATATCCACTTGGATCAATGCTAGAATTGAAGACAAGCATATGTTTGTTGGAGTCAAAAACTTAGTCTAGTTGATTGTATTCACTATTTCATAATTGAATATTGACACAGGCGTTATTGATGGAAAAAGGGTTCGATAAAGGCTGGCATATATTTGCAAGTGTTGGTTGCATATGGTTTTAAATATTGAAATATGAATGAGATTGGTTTTGAGGATTTCATGTTTTTTTTTTTATATGCACGAGATCAATTCCTTCATATTACCACTTCTCATTAAATTACTCCCTCATTCCCATTTCCATATATCATTTCAAATGACCATTTATTTTCCTCATGTGGTATATAAATTGAGAATTTCCTCTGTCAGATTGATGTTAATATTCAAAAGGAAATAGTATCTTGTAGTTTACATGAAAATGTGATCATGACTAGAATTAGGTACAATATGTTATATTTGATGAGTTTAGTTTTAATTACTCAGGGCCATTTCCCACATATTATCATTTTCCATAAGTTATTCCCAGATCCCAATTTCCATCTCCATTTTGATTCAATTTTCTCCCCTTGATGTATGATTAATTACTTGACAATAAAGGATTATCAATGGTGTTTATAGACTTGACAAAGCATGATGAAAAGATTGTTGACAAATAATTAGGCCTTGTAGATATTTAATGATAAATTGTTTTTGAACATGTGTTATCACCTTTCCTTACCATTATTTCATTTTTCGCACATTACAATTCCCATCATATTCCCTAAGTACATTAATTTTCCAATGTTCTTAAATGATAATTACTTGTGGGGAATGAAGAAGTTATTAAAGGAAAAAATTATATTTTGATTGATCCTCCATGTATGTCCTTGGTTGCTTGCTTGGTTGTTTACTGTCAAACATAGCTATTTCTAAGTTATGTTATGCAAATGGTATTTGATGCTTATTGGCTATTGTGTGCATGCTCTAACTTTTCCTTGCATTTATAGATGAATTTCTTCAGCAGTGAGAAGTAAAGCACCTATTGATGAGGATTTAGAGGTCATAAAAGTAACAAAATCATAAAAAAGTGGACAAAGGAAAAATGCCTCTCATAAGAAATATGACTTCTGATTTTAGTAGTGTTATTTCATGTTGGTTTCACTATTGGGGACAGGTCTGATTATTTTTTGAGATAGTGGTTTGTTTGGATAGATTGATCACTCACTATTTTTGGAAATTTCTACAGCAACATTTTTTGGGCAGCTTGATGATATATTTTGGCATGTTTATGACATATTTTGACTTGAACAATAATCTGATATATTTAAGTTGATAAATACATTTGATTATTCAAGAGTCACAAGGATGTTTACAAGTGTTTTATAGTTGATTTGTAATTATGTTATGTTGATGGTTAAATGAATGTTTGATGACATAAATTTCCAAGGAACAAGGTGGAATTTGTTTAAAATCTAAATAAAGTTGTTAGGGGTTAAGGGGTCCCCACCTATTAGTTAGTATTTATTTTATCCTTATCATTAAATATTTTTATTATTCAATTATGAGTTGTCCCCATTAACTAAAATTAGTTAATGACTTAACTAAAAGTAATTGAATTATTCAAACTACTTTTGAGAGAATAAAAGAAGATTTCTAGGGACAAGAAATGAGAGTGATAGAGAGAAGAACATTGATAAGGTTGGATCTTGCTTCCTAAATGAGATTACATTTCTACTTCATTCACTTCTAAGATACATAAGGGCTAAGAATTTATTGTCGATAAAAGGATCCTACTAAAGGTGGCAATAAGGAGAATCAAGAAGTATGGATTATTGATATACTTCACCAGGTTGATCGTTTGTTTCTGATAGTCTATGGATTCTTATTAGATTTTCGAATTGATTTTCAGTACTGATTAAGAATTTTATGCAGATTCGAGACAATGGCAATTGCAGTCGTCATTTCAGCTTTGTTTTAGTCTTGATTTTAACTTAAAGACACCAATTGTCTTTGTATGATGTAACATGCCATATTTGACTTCTAAGTCTCATTCTGGTCCTTACCCTTTGGGTATGAAGAACCTTCTTGGTTTTATTTCAAGTTTGAATAAATAAAATATTTAGATGGTTTTGTAGTCTCATTTTTGAGTCATTGTGTATCTTTGCATCAGATTTCTATTTCTATAACTGTTCTTAAAATTTAAAAAATATTTTATGTTATCAATATTTTTTTTGACATACTACAATTATAAAAGACAACATTAATCCCAAGGACATATTTCTTGAGGATTAATTGGTTTTTTATAAAAAGGGTTATAAAAACAGGGTGATAATCCCGACTATTTTGCTCTAGCCAAGAAAATTATAAGGTTTTGGTATGTGGATAATTCAGTCCATTTCATCAACATATTACTCATGCCCCATGCCACTCAATATTGCTTGACCTCTGGTGTTCTGCTCTACTCATAGAAGAGAAAGACAAGGATGTCTCAAATTTATTTCTAAGAAAGTGGGAGATGGAAAATGTTAAGGATGGAAATACTCGGGGATATTATGATCATAAAAACCATGGGGAAATTCCTCTGACTGATTGGGATTGGATGATAACTCTAATATCACAAGGATTGTGTGTAAATCATCCTCCTTTGAGGTCTTATTTATACAATTTCAAGATGGTTAAGATTGTTTCTCATAGGAATTAGGAAGTTATGAAACTAATTTTCCCGTAAACTTCGCATGAGTGTAATTTTCATGATTTTATATTTTTTACTCACGTATGAAGGTACTCACTCCTTTCCTGGAGGAAAGGTGTTATTATTCGCTCCTTTAGTGAAGGAAACTAGTAATTGTACAACAACGTGTATAAATACGTGTACATGAGTAGAGTCACGTCGTTTTGTTTAAAAAGACGTGACTTTACATTAAAAGTAATAATTATTACATTAATTATTTAATTAATAATTAATGGAAATGTAATATACACAAGGTATATTACAATCCATTCCTCTTAAAAATAAGTTTCATCCTCAAAGCATAGGTAAAGACAAATCTTATGAATCTTATGTCATCTAACTAGTGATGTTTCTTCACTAATTACAAAGTTTTTTTTTAATATATTTGCAATTTTTTCCAAGTATTAGGTGTTCTACTAAATAGCCTGCACATCCTTAAAATGTCGTATTTCTTGTTGATGTACACGAAGGAGCAGGGTCTTTATGCCCAAAGATTCAGGTAAGTAGCATTTGGACATAGTACACCTCCCAAGACATTGTGCAAAAACACATACTGATTTTTTTCCTCAACAACTTGTGTGGTAGGGTTTCAATAACGTCTATATTCATAACTTATGTGTCTACCCTCTTGGAATGCAATCAATACCACGGTATTTTTGAAAGTGTATGTAGATTTCTGAACAATTGGAGTAGCAATTGCATCGGTAACTATAACATGTCCTGTCTTTTCACCAGAATGGACGATGAGGATTCCAATGGGGCTAACAAAGTCCTTTTGAGAAGATATATACATTAGACATGAATTTCTATGACGAAACCATTTGAGAGTGCACTTTGAATGATAGAGGTGTTTGCATGGCAACTATTTTGCATGTTGTTCAATGGAAAATGTTTCTTCACACATTGGGCACATCACTTCATCATCTTTTTCACTTTCTTTGCAAAAAATAACTATTGGTAGTTCACCGACTGCTACACGAAGACTATTGGGTACCTCTTTTTCCTTCGCCGAACTACTAATTAATCTTTCCCCTCCAAATTTCCTATGCCAATATCGATCGTTTGATATCTGAAATCGGCGTTATACGTACAGTTCTCTAAATGTTGATTGACCTAACTCCATGTGAAACTGGAATTCCATATAATTTGATTGGAATAATTGACTCCTTGGTTGCATTGGCAATAATCTTGTATACATCGAACAACAATAATATTGTTTGTAAATATAAATGTTGTGAGATAGTCTTTGATTTGAGTATTGAATTTGAAACGATCAATGTTCTCCCCATGTCATCGATCATCTAATTCACACATATCAATATTCTCTGATAAACTCTCTACTTCCTAAGGTTGGTACTGGAAAAATAAAAACATTGTATTAACACTCACAGTTGACACCAAATGGTTATATTATTCAAAATTCCATTCATGTTTCTTTAACCATCAAATGGTATGGCTCTCCCCCTCTCTTCCATCATCGTCATACTGGTCAGAAAACGTTCCCATGGAGTTTTGTGCAATGAGTTTAATATCATTATCTTCTTCAAACTTGAAATTGGCTCATTTTTTGTTGGTTCCCGTCATTTGACGAAAATCACAATAGCAAGTGTCCCAGGAGTGCGAACTAACTTTAAACATGAGAGATGTCCTATTGGATGGGAGGCTTATAGGTTGCTCACCTCTATTACGGGGATTCGATGTGATTTTCTGGTGGCAATTTTCATTGATATGGATTCTGCTACTTTCATCCTCGTCATGATGTATAGATGCGACATTAATTTTTTCTTCATCATCAGAAATCTGGTAATACCTGAAGTATTGTTCGATTTTATTTACCCATCTTGTTGCTTCCCTTTCATCTGATCCATCAAATTCTGGAACAATAATCTTCGCCTTGGGCATGCCATTATTAGACGTCCCCATGTTAGGCGAGTAATGTGATTGGTGAGGCCCCCACTACGAAGTTGAGTTACCTAGGATTCTACTCCCATTTGTGATTGATTTGATCTCTACTCTCATGTTGTGGTAATTTATGTTGCACTCCGCTA